>CALYLW010002161.1:0-127420 GCA_944989445.1 Ampullaceana balthica | reverse complement strand
CACCCCTTCCCCCCCCCCGCATTCGATAACTTGTTAACCCCCCCCCCCCCCCCCCCCCCCGCCCTGTTTGTTCCCCCCCCCCCCCCCCCCCCCCCCCCCCTTGATTTTGCATTGGGATTTCATCCCCCTCCCCCCCCCCCCTTCCCCCCGTCCTTCCCGCCTCGCGCGCCCGCCCTTGAGCTCCGCCCCGGGCAGGTTTGCTGAAAATAACTCAATAACCACACCCCCTCACACCACCCCCCCAAACAAAAAATCCCAAAAAATCTCACAAAAAATACCAAACCACACCAACCAACACTCAAACACACACCACCCCCCCCCCCCAACCACCCCCCCCCCCCCCCACCCCCCCCCCCCCAACACAACACAACACCCCCCCCCCCACCCACCCCACCCCCCCCCACACCACCCCCACCACAAACACAAAAAACCACACCAACAAACCACAAAAAAAAAAAAAACAATACAAAACCACCCCAAACCACCACCCCCCACCCCCCCCTCTCCTCCCCCCCCCACACCACACCACCACACCCACAACCCCCCCCCCCCCCCCCCCCCCCCCCCCCAAACAACACCAACCCCACCCACACCACCAAAATCACACACACACCCAAACACCAACCCCCAAAACACCCCACACCCCAACCCCAACACAATCCCAACCAAACACCCCCCCCCCCACCAAATCCCATCTATCAAATATACCCCCCTCTACATATCAAATACTCACACATCATTTTCAATTTAGGGAGGGTAAATCAGACGACCCCAGTATATAGAATACATATTGGTCAATATTTACATTGATGATATAGATATATATATACCTCCCCCTCCCCCCCCCCCCACACTCACAAAATTATTTAAAAATTATTAACTTGTATATATACAAGAGAGAGAGAGAGATGTAGTGTAGTAAATCTGATACCCTTTATAGTGTACCCTCACTCGAACTAAATGCATGTGTGTGTCACTTATAGAGGAAGTATGTGTGATGATGTCACTACTCAGTGTGATGTCTCTCTCTTGTGTCGTCTCGGGTACCATGAAATATTTCATCTTTCTCATCCCGCCAACCCCGCCAAATAATCACTTAGCATCTGTGTCACTATAGAGAGAGATTTGCAAAAACAATTCGGCCCCCTCCCCCCCCGCCCCCCTCTCCTCTTTTAGACAGAGAGCATAAAAGACCATCGCCTTTTATAGTTCTGCGTTATGTGTGTATCCCCTTAATGAGAGAGCCCCTATCGCGCGCGTTGTTTTATTGTGTTATGGCGCGCTCATCTTATATGTTTTGATGAGAGATCATCCATCGCTCTGGTCCTCCCCCCGCCCATACAATTTTAATCGCATCCCATGGGAGGGCCTTTCCAACCCACCCCCCCCCATCCTTTCAACAACGCATGTAGAGTGTGTGTATTCTTCGTATGCATGAGTCTGCCGCTCGCAGGGAGCGGGTTAGCACCTCGCAAGCAAACCTGGTATAGATATATATTATATAGAGATAGATGATCGATCTTTTCTTCATTATTGAACTGTTCTTTATCAACTGCTTTGGGGGAGTGAATGAAAACGATTTTCAAGGTGACCCCACGGGCCGTACTTTTTTTGACATCGCTTTCGTATTTCCAGTACAACTTCTATTTCATTTCAAATTCTACATGCATTTCAAGTAGTTGTTTTACAATATTTTCTGAATTTAGGTTACACGTTTAAATGGTTTTCAAAATTGTATATTCCTAGATGAAGGTACCGATGGATCCACCATTGTGACCTTTAATTCCATTTCAACGACAAAGGAGGTGGAATCAACCGGTTAGTTTGGTTGACTGCAAATTAAAAATTAAAATTTAGGAAATTCCCCTTGTGTGGTTGTCAATGTGTCGTTATAAAAGTTTCATATTGAAGTAGGAAACACAGGTCAAGAAATTTTAATTAAAACATTTAAACGGTGTGTAATGCACACATTCCACGTGGTGGTGCAATAAAAATACCTTTGATAAATGGGCACAGTTTCTCCATCGAGTCAATTAATTAAAAACTTTTATTTTCTTGAAAATGTACTTTAAAAAATCGAATTTTGGTGTTGCGTAAATGTATAATATTTCTCAGACAACATGACAATTATCTACGCATTTCTGTCACTCTGTGTTTAGCTGTCGTTGCTTTTAGACCAAAACGTATTATTTTAATTTTTTTAAAATAGTTTAACCCTTACAACAGCCTGCGTCCTATAAATCTTATGACAATTAGGATTAACCCTTACAACAGCCTGCGTCTTATAAATCTTATGGCAATTAGGATTAACCCTTACAACAGCCTGCGTCTTATAAATCTTATGACAATTAGGATTAACCCTTATAACAGCCTGCGTCTTATAAATCTTATGGCAATTAGGATTAACCCTTACAACAGCCTGCGTCTTATATATCTTATGGCAATTAGGATTAACCCTTACAACAGCCTGCGTCCTATAAATCTTATGGCAATTTGGATTAACCCTTACAACAGCCTGCGTCCTATAAATCTTATGGCAATTAGGATTATCCCTTACAACAGCCTGCGTCCTATAAATCTTATGGCAATTAGGATTATCCCTTACAACAGCCCGCGTCCTATAAATCTTATGGCAATTAGGATTATCCCTTACAACAGCCCGCGTCCTATAAATCTTATGGCAATTAGGATTATCCCTTACAACAGCCTGCGTCCTATAAATCTTATGGCAATTAGGATTATCCCTTACAACAGCCCGCGTCCTATAAATCTTATGGCAATTAGGATTATCCCTTACAACAGCCTGCGTCCTATAAATCTTATGGCAATTAGGATTATCCCTTACAACAGCCCGCGTCCTATAAATCTTATGGCAATTAGGATTATCCCTTACAACAGCCCGCGTCCTATAAATCTTATGGCAATTAGGATTATGCTGAAGCTTGTATCTTGCAAGAACCAAATAATGTTTTATTTTCAATCTCTCATGACAGATAGCGGAAGGTCCAAGCGAAGGACTTGCTTAGGTATTGGCCGGAGAGGTGGACAGAGGTGCTTCGGGATTATTTGGGGAAGGCGGAGGACAAGACACTCAGATCTACTTGTGAGCGCATGGACACATCAACAGATAACGATCTCGACATACGCCTATTTTGAGCGGCGGCCAATAATTCATGCAGTTTCATCCCTTCCATTCCTTTATGTTGTCAAGCCAGCTTTTCCGTTGTAGACCTGTTCGCCAGCCCCCTTCTACAGTGTCTTGAAGGATAATTTTTGTCAGGGTATCATGTCGCAGTACATGGCCGAACCATGCCATCTTACATCTCTTAATTGTTGTTATGATGGTTTCTTGTACAGTTGGTAATATTTTTTTCCTGAAATTTTGTGTGTGTGTGCCAGGGGAGAAGCCTTTATATCTTTAAAAGACTTTTTCATTTACGTAACGGTCTGCGGGGTTTGTTGAAAGATGGGGCGGGGGAGGGGGGAGTACTGTAGCCTATAATTAACCCGATATCACATTCTCTTCTCACTTTTGTCGTCTTCGACAGGCCCTAATGTTGCGTTGTACGCTGTATAAGACGGCAGCCTCTGAGAAATACATCAACTTACTGTACTGGGGTTTTAGTCTTCATATAAAGTCAGGCTTCACTCACCCCTCATGAAACTACACACTGTTCTCCTCATTAAGCCACGGTTATGAACAACAGCATTCGTCAAACCATAAAATATCTTTCTTGGAACATACGCAATTTAGTAATGTGATGGAAGAAAATACAAAGAAAAAAAAACCTGTCTATAATATAGCCAGCCAGAGTCTCTGAGATCATTTAGGTAACCATTTATTACTGAACACTTATTAGACGTTTACATGATATGAAAATACAGTCTCTTGTAGTTTTTAATTTGTTTTTGGAATACAAAAAAAAGGAAGAAAAGTATTTCCGTATTGGTTAGATTTTACAAAATCTTTCATTTCCAAAAGTTATCTCGAAAAAATTGCTAACCGTTTCTCTCCTCAGCGTTTCTACATTTTTTCCAACAATGGCATCACAACACCGCATTCAGTAATGTATTAAAAATAAATGAAACCTGCTTGAGTCGGTGGTGTCAAGGTCGTCTTCAAGGTCAAATGAAATATTTTGTTTAAAGAAAAGAAATGTTCTTAAGCTACGGAAGACATAACATTATTATTTATTATTTTTTTGCTGCGTTAATCTCCTTAAAGAAAATTTACATCAGGGTGTCAAATTATTTTAACCTTCAAAAATTAAACAAAACAACACCTCTACATTGGCCTAGGCCACTAATACACGTACAAATGTACCAGAAATATTTGTTCTGTTTTACATTTGTTTAAAAACCTCTTCGACGCACTGTATCCATATGGAAACATGCCAATAAAATCATAATTTTATTTTTGAAATTAGTATTATATTCTCCAATATTATGTTTATAAATGTCCAATAGACATTTAATATGCAGTCAAATATTTGTTCCTATTAAAACCTAAAAGTGTGTAATGGAGTGATATAAATACCCCTCGCCGCGCAGCGGAAAAGTTGAGTTCAGTTAGCGTAGGGATCCCGCGTAACAAATGTCTGGAACTTGGGACCCTAAATAACAAAGACCATTGAAAAAAGTCCAATATGGCGACTGACATTGGCGTCATAACAACAAAATAAGTACCCTTAACAGTTTCGGGTAGCCCAGGGAAGCCGCTTAATTTTAAGAAAACGAAATAATGGGCCCCCTGCCTACATTAAGTGGTATTTTTAAAAAAAATTATATTCTCGAAACCTTTGTGGGAACGTACTCAAGAACTTCTTAAAGTTTCAAAGAGTTCGAATGAATGCACTAATATTTATACAACTTACATAAGAAAAAAATTACATTAATGGCATCCGGACACAATAGGTGTAAGATTTAAAGGTCAAAACACCTATGGATTTCAATCTGGAACATGATGGATATGTATTTTTCAACTATGGTCTAATCGAGTAAAATGGAATGGGTAATAAAGAATTGTTTACAACAACAAAAAAGCCCCCCCCCCTCTCCCGGCCCAAAAAGGAAAAGACATTAGGAGTTTTATTGTCCTAAAATATTTTAATATGGGTCATCAAGTTTTTATGTACTACGTTTGGTCAAGATCCATTTTTTAAAATAGTAGTAACAGTTAAAACCATTTTAAAATCCCTTATATTAACTTCACCACCGTCTCTGTCGTCATCTCTTTCTCTCTGTCTCTCTGTCTTGGGCGGGCGGAAAAACACAAATCAAAAATGACACACTTCCTGTGATCCGATCGAGCTGAAACTGTTAGTTATGTCTCATATATAAGGGATTTATAGTCAAAATCTTTGTTTTTACGGGTTTGTTTTATTATATAGCTCATGTAAGGAAACACTACATTTTGGGTGGGCCCTGAGCCTCAATTGCCAGTTATCATCGGAAGAGCGTACGAAATTATTTCCCAAACCTACTCGGGAAATTTAAGAATTAATGATGAGTGAGTCAGTGAGTGAGGGCTTTGCATTTTATCATAATAATAATAACAATAATCCCCTATGGGGCAAGTGAACCCCCCCTAACGAGCAGGGGATTGTGTGGCCAGTACCCAGACTCGATCCCGCGACTCGAGGTTTTGCCTCAGTTCGATAGTCCAGCGCGCAACTACTTAGACTACCACGCGCCTTACCTTTTTATTAGTATAGATTAAAAAATAAATAAATAAATAAAATGAAACAAAAAAATTCAAAGTCTCCATGAAAGTTATATTTATTATCTTATAATCAAAGAATATTCTAATAATTTACCTTTGGCAAGCAAACATTCAAGCCACGCAGACTGGTTTCAAGATGATGACGTGGGCAAGCAAACATTCAAGCCACTGAGGCTGGTTGAAAGATGTTGATGTTGTATCTTAACGTCTTCCCCAGCCAAGACCACCGCAAAACTTTCCAATTCTAACTCCAATGCAAACCTTACGTTTGGAATTTCCTGGGGGGAAAAAGGTCTGAATAATAGTTATTTAATATCAACCGAATTCAATGACATCATCATAAACTGTGCATCTATTGCAATGTATCAATTCAATGACATCATCATAAACTGTGCATCTATTGCAATTCATCAATTCAATGACATCATCACAAACAGTGCATCTATGGCAATGTATCAATTCAATGACATCATCACAAACAGTGCATCTATGGCAATGTATCAATTCAATGACATCATCACAAACAGTGCATTTATTGCAATGAATCAATTCAATGACATCATCACAAACAGTGCATCTATTGCAATGGATCAATTCAATGACATCATCACAAACAGTGCATCTATTGCAATGTATCAATTCAATGACATCATCACAAACAGTGCATTTATTGCAATGAATCAATTCAATGACATCATCACAAACAGTGCATCTATTATAATGTATCAATTCAATGACATCATCACAAACAGTGCATCTATTGCAATGTATCAATTCAATGACATCATCACAAACAGTGCATTTATTGCAATGAATCAATTCAATGACATCATCACAAACAGTGCATCTATTGCAATGGATCAATTCAATGACATCATCATAAACTGTGCATCTATTGCAATGTATCAATTCAATGACATCATCACAAACAGTGCATCTATTGCAATGCATCAATTCAATGACATCATCATAAACAGTGCATCTATTGCAATGTATCAATTCAATGACATCATCACAAACTGTGCATCTATTGCAATGTATCAATTCAATGACATCATCACAAACAGTGCATTTATTGCAATGAATCAATTCAATGACATCATCACAAACAGTGCATCTATTGCAATGGATCAATTCAATGACATCATCATAAACTGTGCATCTATTGCAATGTATCAATTCAATGACATCATCACAAACAGTGCATCTATTGCAATGTATCAATTCAATGACATCATCATAAACTGTGCATCTATTGCAATGCATCAATTCAATGACATCATCACAAACAGTGCATCTATTGCAATGTATCAATTCAATGACATCATCATAAACAGTGCATCTATTGCAATGTATCAATTCAATGACATCATCACAAACTGTGCATCTATTGCAATGTATCAATTCAATGACATCATCACAAACTGTGCATCTATTGCAATGTATCAATTCAATGACATGATCATAAACTGTGCATCTATTGCAATATATCAATTCAATGACATCATCATAAAATGTGCATCTATTGCAATGCATCAATTATTTTTTAAAGCCTTCCACCCATACACACCACAACAACAAAATTAGTTGAAAATGTTTAACAGACTTTGAAAACTTATTCTCATCAATCTTAACACACACTCCACAAAACATAAATCTTGTGTATTAGGCAGGTAACAAATGTAGCCTAAGCGGTTGTCAGTTGATCGTAAAGTAATACTTGAAGTGAATGTTCTTGAACATGTTTAAAATCCACTCTTCCTTAACCCAAAATTATTCACCAATTATCTTTTTCTTGGACCACAATTTAAGGTTCTCCTATTGCTAAAACCCTGATTCATTAATTTTTTAAAAAATTATAATTATTATTTAATTATTTACCTGAATTTGCATCGTCGTCAAAGTTAAATGTGACAGTCGTCTCTCCTATAGATTTAAAAAAAAAGTTGTTGTTTTTTTCACGTGAATTTGTTCATGTGTTTATATCGTACACTCAAAACGTCTAGATGCCATGTTTCAAATGCTCGCTGGTTCTCGTGTTTTTAAATCCCTTATATTAACTTCGCGGCCGTCTCTCTCATGGGATGGGCGGGGCGGGCGGAAAAACAAAAGTAAAAAATGACCCACTTCCCATGATCCGATCGAACTGAAATTTGGCACACAGACCCGTCTGACCTAACAATGCATCGTATCAAAATTTCAGATCGATCGAACGTACCGTAATTAAATTAATGCATTTTTAGTTTATATGAGGTATGTAATTTAAATTCACAGTTTGTTATTGTTTTTTTTCTTCCACTTCCACGTGAGTTTGAGTTGACGCCGACCGTCGTGCCGACACCCCCTCACGTCCCACCCCCATTTTTTTAAGACAAGGGACATCACTCGGTGTCAGTCTGTAACTGTTTGTAGCGTTTGAAAATAATCAATACTGTTAGTTATGTCTCATATATAAGGGATTTATAGTCAAAAACTTTGTTTTTACGGGTTTGTTTTATTTAAATCCCTTATATTAACTTCGAAATCTTGTCTGTCGTGATCTCTCTCTTCGTACGTCGGTCGGGCGGAAAAATCAAAAGTGAAAAATTACCCATTTCCCGTAATCCGATCGAGCTATAATTTGGCACATGGACCCTTCTCACCTAACAATGCATCGTATCAAAATTTCAGATCGATCGAACGTACCGTAATTAAATTAATGCATTTTTAGTTTATCCTTATGTATGTAATTCAAATTCACTGTTTGTTATTGTTTTTTTTTCACGTGATTGTTCAGTCACGCGTTGACGCGACCCATCGAAATACCGGCGTGCTTTTGTTTACATTTTACGTGTCACGCTGAGCTCAGTCCAGCGATCGGTGACCAGGTCTTTCCCCTCTCCCACCCGCCCCCAGGGGTTATAAAGCAAAGGAAAGTTAAGACAGATTCAGGCTGTAAAGTGTTTTTTGCGTTGGAACATAATCATACTTTCAGTTATGTCTCATATATAAGGGATTTATAGTCAAAAACTTAGTTTTTACGGGTTTGTTTTATTAAATCCCTTATATTAACTTCGAAATCTTCTCTCTCTCTCTCTCTCTCTCTGTCTGTCGTCATCTCTTCGTACGTCGGGTGGAAAAACAAAAGTAACAAATGACCCACTTCTCGTAATGCCATCGAGCTGAAATTTGACACATAGGCTCGTGTCACCTAACAATGCATCGTATCACAATTTCAGATCGATCGAACGTACCTTAATTAAATTAATGCATTTTTAGTTTATCTATATAAACTATATGTAGCGGTCGCTATCGTTTACATTTTACGGGTCACTTGACTTCACGCCAGGCATCTCGTGTTTTATCCAGATGTACCGTGCTGCTTTTGTTCACATTTTACGTGTCACGCTGAGCTCGGTCCAGCGATCAGTGACCAGACTTCAGGGTTATGAAGCAAAGTTGAGTTAAGACAGATTCAGTCTGTAAATGTTTGTCGCGTTTGAACATAATCAATACTGTTAGTTATGTCTCATATATAAGGGATTTATAGTCAAAAACTTTGTTTTACGGGTTTTGTTTTATTCACCCGCTAGATCATATTCTTTGTTTCACTGTACCCTTCTGGCCCATACAACGTTAGAGAAACCTTAACCCATAGTTGACCAATAATAAGTCATGTGACACGTCCCTTAGCTCGTGCTAAAACCTGAGGTTTGGGCTTCAGCGATTAACCTTTACCCCAAGGCGTCACTGGGGCGATGCGGGGGGGAGGGGGGCATAGGTTGACACCATCACAACAAGGGGTGACACCAAAAATGTAAAACTCTGTATGTTTCCGTTATTTGGCACTGGCAGACTTGGAGTAGGTGTATCGGGTAAGTCGTAAGAGGTTGACACCATGAGCTAGCGCACTGCGTGACACCAACCCTAGTGACGCCTCTGCCTTACAAGTTCATGGTGACAGCCTAGTTCTTCAGTGTCCAAGTTTGTTCGCCCTGAGCTACGCAGTTTGGTGTGTTTTTTATAATTAGTTTCAAGTACATGTTGTTATTTTGATAATCATAAAACTGAAAGTATATTTAGAACTGAATTTGGGACGACTAACCACAGGATTAATTTAGTTTAATAAAAGCAGGTTCAAGATTTGTATTTGTATTCTTTCTAATTAGTCTTCTAGCCAGTAAGTCAGCAATTGGTTATAGCCAAAAAGTCATAGATGTCTTCAGTGGCACAGGGCTGATGTGTGACCAAACCAGTTGACTACAGCACTGCCATGATTTTAAGTCTGAGTTAGAGCCACAGCTGCTACGATGACGCCTCGGGCGCGTCTGATCGTATGAGAGAACGCGTGGTTGATGTTATTGTAGAAAATCAAATCGAAATTTTAAAACATAACTGTAAGAACAATTAAAATCAAGAAGCTTGGGTATCAATACTTTTCCTGTGCTAAAAGTCTTGGTTGACTGTCACATTTATTCGTCTTTTTAAAAATACAAATCATAACCAATAACTTTCTTTGTTATGATTTTAGAAATTTAGCTGAACATTTTTCATGTTGGAATGTGATTTTAAGGTTTGAAGAAAGTGATTCGAGCTCAGCCCCTAAGACATAGTCAATGATGTTTCAATGGACACTGCAATTTTTAGTAACAGAACCGTTGGACAAACAAGGAACAGAGCCGTTTGACAAACAAGTAACAGAACCGTTGGACAAACAAGTAACAGAACCGTTGGACAAACAAGTAACAGAACGTTTGGACAAACAAGTAACAGAACCGTTGGACAAACAAGTAACAGAACCGTTGGACAAACAAGTAACAGAACCGTTGGACAAACAAGTAACAGAACGGTTGGACAAACAAGTAACAGAAACCGTTGGACAAACAAGTAACAGAACCGTTGGACAAACAAATATTTAACCTAATTCTTCGAGGTCATCTCTAATAGTTTGAGCTGTTCCCCAGATGGCCGCAATGACATCACATACATTGTCTTGGTTCTCATTACCTGTCAACATCAGATGTCGTTGAGTTAATGTCAAGACTAACGAATCAAAGAGACTAAACAGCGTTCCAATGAGGAAACAATATAGAAACATAAGAATGGTCCTATTGTTGTGTGAGATAGAGACAAAACAAGGAAAAACTGAGAAAACAAACAGGAACTGAGTGTAATGGCAGGTTTGAATATTGTGAAAATAATATTGATTTCAAAAAGTTAATACTCCTGTCTCGCCTGTA
Source organism: Ampullaceana balthica (assembly GCA_944989445.1). Taxonomy (NCBI): domain Eukaryota; kingdom Metazoa; phylum Mollusca; class Gastropoda; family Lymnaeidae; genus Ampullaceana; species Ampullaceana balthica. The sequence goes on along the minus strand of CALYLW010002161.1, from coordinate 116,479 downwards.
CTTACTATAAAACGATTAATAACATATGTGACAACACCTACCATTTATTTACAACAAAGATGTATTTATCATATCTTAAACATAATCTACTATTTATTTACTACTAGTCAGAAATCATATTTTTGAAAACTCGTACCTATGATTTACTACAACAAAGTAATCATCTAATCATTAACACAACCTACCTATTTAAGCTAGGTAATCATGTTATCTTTAACACAACCTACTTATATCAGCTAGGTAATCATCATATCATTGACACAACCTACTTGTTTTAGCCAGGAAATCATCATATCATTGACACAACCTACTTGTTTTAGCCAGGTAATCATCATATCATTGACACAACCTACTTATTTCATCCAGGTAATCATCATATCATTGACACAACCTACTTATTTCAGCCAGGTAATCATCATATCATTGACACAACCTACTTATTTCAGCCAGGTAATCATCATATCATTGACACAACCTACTTCTTTCAGCCAGGTAATCATCATATCATTGACACAACCTACTTATTTCAGCCAGGTAATCATCATATCATTGACACAACCTACTTATTTCAGCCAGGTAATCATCATATCATTGACACAACCTACTTGTTTCAGCCAGGTAATCATCATATCATTGACTAAACCTACTTATCACAGACAGGTAATCATGTTATCTTTAACATAACCTACTTATATCAGCTAGGTAATCATCTTATCATTGACACAGCCAACTTATATCTGCCAGGTAATCATATCATTTTAACACAACCTACTTATTTCAGACAGGTAATCATCATATCATTGACACAACCTACTTACTTTAGCCAGGTAATCATCATATCATTGACACAACCTACTTATTTCAGCCAGGTATTCAGCCAAACCATTCAATAGGTAAAATCCTCTGTTCAGCTCCACCGCGTTGGCCTCGAGTTTACCTGCGATAAAACACAATGAGCGACCCGTCAGAGAAAATACACAATAGGTTCAGATTTAACGAGAAAATACGCAATAGAGTTTAGAGTTTAAGTGAGAAAATACATAATAGAGCTTAAAGTTTGCTGATAAAATACACAACCGTGTTTATACTTTAACATTTATTTGTTTATTGTTTTTTTTAAATAATAAAGTTAATAATATAGATTAATATCAAACATTACTTTTACACTTCAAACCAGCAATAAACATTTTCTAAATCTATTTTACATTTGTGACTTGCGTAAAACTCTAATAAAAGAATTTTTTTAAAAAAATGATATGACTCTTAGACATGAGAATCTCTGATTCTTTTATTTCTGAAGTTTAATATCTTTGCTTAAATACGTTTGTACTTCAATTTTATTGCTCAAGATAGATAACAAATAAAAGACGTTGCTCATGTTGTTGTTTTAAACAGTTGAAATTTATTAAGAAAATAATTTGAAAAAAGTTTAATTGAAAGTTGTGTATAACGGATAAATGCAATCCCCTCCCCCCCCCCAAAAAAAAAGGTTCCAAGCACATACCTATGAGGTGAAGAGTGTTTACCTAATTTTCCGTGACTCTTTATGGCTTCAACAACTCGATCAATGAGGGCCTCTAGCTGAGCTTCGTCAACTGTGGAAGATGTAGTCACGTGATTAAACAGTAGGTATATCAAGACTTAGTGTTTCAGAACTATCTCTGAACTAAAACCAGATTCGATGAGTCGTGATCAGAATGCCACCGAATTTTCGGAATAAGCTACGTGTTTACGCAATAGGGGAATAACTACCTCTCGTACCAATGACGTAAATTCTATCACGATTATCACATTATCTTCCCTTTGATACTTTTCCTATTGATAATACCTTTTTACGTCTCGGTACTTTCTGAAAAATATACCTTTGAAGTTGTTTTCCTTGGGAATTGACACGTTTCTTGTTTTGTTATTTTAATAATATTTGTTGCTTTCAGAAAAACTATACATTTAAGGGTATTTTTTCATATCTTTTTGACTATATGAATAGAACCGTTTCTTATTTTTTTTATATTGCTATCTGAGAAAAGAACTTCAAATGTGACTGAGAATTTTCAAATACATACCTATTTCAATTTTTGCATAAACTTTGTTTTTATTTTTCTTATAATCGTCGGAGTTATCAGTAACTACAAAATGTTATCTTCACCCTGTATTACATTAATTAGCCAATACTTAGTCATTTGTAACATTTGTAATATTGCATAATCTATACTAATAACAAGCAAAGCCCCGACTCCCTCATTACTAATTCTCCAACTTCCCGTGTAGGTAGAAGGATGAAATTTTGGGAAGTTGTTGAGTACACTCCCGCGATGGTAACAGGCGGAAAAAATATTTAAATTATCACTCAACTTTTGCTACTGTTTAAATAGATGAATAAGACCAAACTGGGTACAAAAAAACTTGATGATCAATATTAAAATTCTATAGGACAATCAACTCCTAATGTCCATTCCTTTTGGACATTTTCTTATCCTTAAACAATAAATTCTTAATTACCCAATCTATTTTACACTTTTTGTCCTTTGTTGAAAAATATCCATCATGATCCAGATTGAAATCCATAGATTTTTTAAAATTACACCAATTAGGCCCAGGGGGCCCTTAATATCATGTTTTCTTATGTAAGCTGTATTATATTATTGTATTTAACCGATAGCTTTGAAACTTAACAAAGTTGTTCAGTACGTTCTCACAAACGTTTCTGTCATTAAAAATAATAAAATACCACATATTAGGGGCCGGGGGCCTAAAACGTCATTTTCGATTCATCATCATCATTTGTCCTTTGAGTTCCTTGTGGAACATAGGGCCCCTGTCAAAGCTCGCCACTCTACACGGTCCCTTGCCAGTCGATTCAGTTCTTCCCAGCTCTTCCCAGTCCTTCCAGCCTCGTCCAACATGCTCCGTCTCCATGTACGCTTGGGTCTTCCTCGTTGTCGCTTGCCCTGGGGGTTCCAATCTAAGGCCTGCCTAGCCCTGCTGTTATCTTTCCTGAGGGTGTGTCCAATCCATCTCCACTTTCTTTCCATGATTTGTTGTTCTACTGTTCTTTGTCCACACCTCTCCCACAGCTTGGAGTTTTCGACCTTATCGAACCATTTTATTTTCAGAATATTTCTGAGGCATCTGTTAACAAAGGTCTGGAGTCTATTTTTGTTGTCTCTGTCGTCCGCCATGTTTCGGATCCATAAAGTAGGACCGTTTTAACATTGGTGTTAAAGATCCTTACTTTTGTTTTGACAGAGATGTGTGTAGATCTCCAGACCTGTTTCAGATTGGCAACAGCCTGTCACGCCAAATTTATTCTTCGTTCGATGTCCTCTTCTGTTCCCCCTGCTACACTGACCACACTCCCAAGGTTTACAAAGTTGTTAACTTGCTCCAGGTTGCGGTTTTCTACTTGGATGACTCCATCTTGTAGGAAGTTTATTTTCAAAAATTTTGTTTTTTGAATGTTTATCTTGAGTCCTACTCTTTTCCCAGTCTCGCTCAAGGCTGTGACTTTGTCTTGCATGTCTTGGCGTCTGTGGGATAGAATGGTCAAGTCATCCGCAAACTCCAAATCTTCTAGTTTTTGCATTAGGTTCCACTGGATTCCTTCTCCTGAGCTTGCATAAGCTTCTTTTGTGAGCCAGTCTAACACAAGAAGGAACAGAAGTGGTGAAAGGAGGCATCCTTGTTTGACTCCAGTTGTGACATGGAATTCATCTGTTAGTCTACCATTATGTACTACTTGGCAGGTGAAGTTTTCGTACAGATTTCGGATGATGTTAGTTATTTTATTTGGTATTCCATAGTGCCTCATTATTGACCATATAGTTTCTCTATTTATGCTATTAAAGGCCTTTTCAAAGTCCACAAATGTGGCATAGAGTGGAGATTGCCATTCAATAGATTGTTCTATAATTATCCGGAGTGTTGCTATTTGGCCAATGCACGATATTCGATTCATGAGTTATATAAAAGATATTTTAAACAGTGGCTACCGGGTGATTACATGGATGTTGACCAAACTTGATACATAAATAATAAATAAATATGTGATGGCCCATATTAAAATTTTATGGGGTACTAAACCCCTAATGTCACCGCCTTCGGGGCCTTAGGTCCCAAATCTTTTTTTCGTAAACATTTAAATCTTTATTCTCCATTAATTTTTTATTAAAAATCTTGACAAATATTGAAAACATATTTCCATCACGATCCATATCGAAATTTTCAGACCTATGAACTTTACATCTTGCACCGTTTTGGCCCGGGGCTTTTCATGTCATTTTATTCCCAATTTAATTACACAACCTTGAAAAACTTGACATATAAGTATATCCATCATGATCCAGGTTGAAATTAACAGGTTTTAACATTTAATATCTTGCGCAGCTTGGGTCTGGGGGGCCTATTAATGTCGTTTTCGTTTTCTTATATAAGCTGTATAAATATTATATATTCACATATCGACATGAAACTTAAGAAAGCTTTTGAATACACTCCCGCAAAGGGTTCTCGGTAAAATGGCTGTTTCTTGATCAAAAATTGGTGCATTAGATTTTGACGAAATATTGAGAAACTATGGGGCAAAAGATGTCCAAATGTTAAACAGGTTTCATTTCGAAGTTATACGCGCAGCGGAATTAATGGTCGACAACGTTCGCCATGTTAAACCTTCAATTTCATGAACACATCTTCACGAAATTTGGTAGGCGGCCTTACCTGCTCTAACCGGCACCGATGAACGTAATTATTTCGATGGTATGACGTCAATGTCATTCACCATATTAAACCATTCCAACGTCTTTATACTTATGTTCCCATCTTCAAGAAATTGAGTACGCGGTTGATCTACAATAATTGAAATCCTACTTTCCCGCACCTGCGCGGGTATTTTGCTAGTGTATTCTTTTTTCCGTGACCCCAATGATTCTCACCTTGGCCAGCTTCTCCACAATCTATGGCTTTGGCATGTGCAATTATTTCCTCCAGCCTAGAATCTATCACACTCGTTGAAAGACCTGCGAAACAATTATTAAAAATCAATAATCCAAACTCGACTCATCTAAACGATATTATTGGTAAATGATTAATTCTTTTATTTTTCCCCCCACTAGAATAATGTTTGAACATAAAAAATGTGGACTGGGGGGAAAAACAATTTTTAAAAAATGTAGAAATTGACCTTAATCAAAATAAATAGATCCTTTGCTCAGTCTCCCTCTTATATGAGCACAAAGCACTTGATTTAAATGAACTTGAACATGAGAAATGTATGGTCAATGTCAACTGTGTGTTGTATGTTCGGCTATCCGAAAGGATCAACTTTGATTAGACAACTGTGTGTTGTATGTTCGGCTGTCCGAAGGATCAAATTTGTTTAGACAACTGTGTGTTGTATGTTTGGCTATCTGAAAGGATCAACTTTGATTAGACAACTGTGTGTTGTATGGTTGGCTATCCGAAAGGATCAACTCTCATTAGACAACTATGTGTTGTACATAAAAAGAAATGTTTTACATGATATCTGACACAGCATTGATCAGTGTCCCATGGCTAATGTCATATTTGATGACATCTATGGAACAAATGACACAGTCATACACGTCTCTGGCATCCGACGAATGTCATGAAGCGAAGATTTCTGCCACGTTTAAGCCGAGTACACCACTGAGTTTTATTTATGTCTGTATTATACAAACACCTTTAGAAACATTTCACGCATAAAGACCATATGTGTACTAGCCATTAATGAAAAGGAAGACAACCATCTACCTCGTACACATTTCTAAATGTTTTTGGAACCTCTGATTTAATCTACTCACCACCATGTAGGTCGTTGATCAAGGTTTGTATTTCTTGGGCCAATTCAGTTTCTTCGTCACCCCTCTTCTTATCCATCTCTTCTGATTGCTATACGAAAGACATTGAGTGTATTGTAACTGAGATTGTATTTTTTATATTAAACACAATTTTAAAAAAAAACAATATAAAATGCAACAAAGCAACAATTTTTTAATCCTTTACATTAACTCGTGGCGTCTGCTTGATTGCTTGCCGAAAAAAACTTTGGATCGATTTTTAACCCACTCTCCCATATCATATCCAGCTGAAATTTTGCATGCGACGATAAAAATGATTTGTAAAAATTTTACATCGATCGAATGTACTGTTATAAAATAATGAAGTTTTAGGTAATCTTTATGTGTCTGTCTATGTAGCTTGTAAATATTTATCCTAGTCTGTCGCGCAGTGAGTATTGCATTAAAAGCGCCGTGCGTATTATATTGAACATACTTTTATAATATTTTCCCGATCTGTAAAAGTTTATGTTAGTCTGTCGCGCGGTGCATATTCCATTGAACATAATCAATGCTTTTAGTTCTATTTCTCAAATATAAAGAATTTATAGTCAAAATCTTTGGGGGTTTTAAAAAAAGTTTTTTGTTTATATTTTAATTTATATTTTAATTTTGCCCTTGTAGTTGTTTCCGGCTGTTTCAAGTTAAAGAATAGCGGATCCTTTCCAATTATAAACTTTTTCATTTTAAACAAATGCACTCTCTGTTTAAAAAACGTAAGTGAAGAATATTTTCATAGTATTCAGGAAAGGTGACTGCATTTCTCTCAAACATTTCAACGAAACTATAGAAATAATTAGCACTATATACAATAACTCGTGAGTTTGTTTTGTTTTTTTCCTAAACAGAACCCTGCCTCGACCACAGGACGGTTAGACCCCATGACGTTTCGACCCCGGTCGGTTCGACCCCAGACGATTCGAACCCGGGCGATTCGACCCCGGACAGTTCGACCACAGGACGTTTTGACCACAGGATGTTTCGACCCCGGACGTTTCGACCCCTTCGTATCTACACCGTATATTTTTTGAATATATCTTTTTAATATACTTTTTAAAATTTATTATTTTTAAAATTAATTTTTGGTATAAAGATGTTTACATGTTATCCATTTACTAAAAATAATTTAGCTTAAAATTATCATCCATTAAAAATTAAATACAGTTTGAAATTGTTATTGACAACCAGTCAATATTCAACGCGAATTCATGATTGTGATCAATGCGTCATTCCTCTTAGGTAGAAAGTCCTTCCAAACCAATCCAACTCCACCCCCCTCCCCGCCCGTCCGATATAATCGGACAAAACAAAGGCAATGTGGTCAGACAGTCCTTTCTAGAGGTGCCTACATTCTCTCTGCCCCCACTTACTATATTTACCCTCGCCAGCACACGGCTTGCTGTGGTGGTCACAGAGTGTAGCCTTCGTAACACGGGCTTATGAAACCCTCGGAGGAAATGCAAACAACAACGTAACGTTCAGTCCGGTCATACGGGTCCAGCAGCTTGAATGTTATTGTCTGCTAGGGGGCGGTATAAACTATTGAATTTGATGAACTTTAAATACTGACAACTTTGTACGTCTTATTAAAATCAGTATTTCTGCTAGGGAGGTATATACGTGTTAAAGCCCAAGTAACTTATCCTTGTATGATAATACTAAATATTCCTGAAATGTACACAACGTATATAATTTTTTTTTAGTGTTAATCACCACACGATTTTTTAACTAATTTTAGAAAGCAGCGCACCAAATTACTGCACCAAAAATAACTCTTTGAGTCAGTCAGCACTGTTTACAACACAAATCCTGACGTCAAAGGTCCGTGCGTTGTTTATTTAATGTTAATATTGAAACCAAAATGATTATGATTTTTAAGTCTATATTTTCAATTTAAAAAAAAAGAGATTGATGTCCCCTTAGCGTTAGGCCACAGTGAGTGAGTCAGAGATAACTGAGGGTAATTATATATATGATGATCCGCATGTTACGTGACATGTCAGATTCAAGAATTAAATTAATTACTCTTTAACTACATCAAGAGACTTGAGTAAAGTTTATTCAAGTAAAAGGAACTCCTAAGAAATAACAATTGCTTGAGAGAATTACATCTACATTTTTGATAAAAGAAGATCTCACATCTTTTGTTTACTCAAACAAATCCTCGTAACGTTTAGGCCAATATATTGAATAACGTTCCGATGTATCTATTACGCCGCTGCTAGAGATAACTTGAATATTCCCATTCTCTTACAGATATCTACACATCTCATCTTTCTTTCGTTCTCAATACCTACACAATTATAATTTATTTATTTGAATTTCGATTAAAAACCTTTTAAATATATTTTTATTTAGTGGTGCATACTTTTATTTACATGACTGATTGTCGGTGGTCGAGCGGTAGCGTGCTCGACTGGCGTACCGATGGTCACGGGTTCGAAGGGCAAGGATTTATTCCCGGGGCCTAGTGCGTCCCTGAGTCACCCAGCTCCGAATAGGGTACCTAACACTAATGTAGTAGGCGGCTGGGTAATGCGTGGAACCCACAAAGCCGTGGCCTATGAACGCTGCATCACCTGCCAAGAGATCATCCATCATGGTCTGTGGACGCAATTATCTTCTGCATAGAAGGAGTTTCTGTATAGATAAGATAAGATAAGATAGATAAGATAAGATTTAGTTGTCTTTTTTAGTTTTCAGGGCTCAAATGTTACATCAGATCATAAAAGCGAGCCCTCGTCTTTACCATAACATGACCATTTTGTTACATCAGATTTTATTGGCCAGCCCACGTCTTTTACCAACCCCCAATCAAGACCAGAATACAACAAAAACTAATTGATGACAAATATGTTTATTTTTTCCCTGTTGTAGCTGTTACATTTTCGCTACTTTGCATCGCTTATCAAAATCCATTATACGCCAGTTCTGAGATTTAATCAATCACCAATCGCTTGCTATTAACCGATATGACATTAATGACTTGACGCGATAGGCCCCACATCACTTGATGTACAAGGGGCGGTCGATAATGATCTAGTGGCGCATCAAAACACGAATCAAGTTTCAGATTCATTGACACGTCTGCACGACAACAACAGTTAAAACGTTGAGAGGTTGGGGGGGGGGAGAACGACTAAAACTACTCATCCTGCTTTATCGAGATTACATGACACAATCACTACTTGTGTACGTTTACATGACGCAATCACTACTTGTGTAAGTTTACATGACACAATAGCTACTTGTGTATGTTTACATGACGCAATCGTTAGTTGTGTATATTTACATGACACACTTGCTACTTGTGTACGTTTACATGACGCAATCACTACTTGTGTAAGTTTACATGACACAGTCGCTACTTGTGTAAGTTTACATGACGCAATCGTTAGTTGTGTATATTTACATGACACACTTGCTACTTGTGTACATTTACATGACACAATCGCTACTTGTGTACGTTTACATGACACAATAGCTACTTGTGTAAGTTTACATGACACAATAGCTACTTGTGTAAGTTTACATGACACAATCGCTACTTGTGTAAGTTTACATGACACAATAGCTACTTGTGTACGTTTACATGACGCAGTCACTACTTGTGTACGTTTACATGACGCAGTCACTACTTGTGTAAGTTTACATGACACAATAGCTACGTGTGTAAGTTTACATGACACAATAGCTACTTGTGTAAGTTTACATGACACAATAGCTACTTGTGTAAGTTTACATGACACAGTCGCTACTTGTGTAAGTTTACATGACGCAATCGTTAGTTGTGTATATTTACATGACACACTTGCTACTTGTGTACATTTACATGACACAATCGCTACTTGTGTACGTTTACATGACACAATAGCTACTTGTGTACGTTTACATGACACAATAGCTACTTGTGTAAGTTTACATGACACAATCGCTACTTGTGTAAGTTTACATGACACAATAGCTACTTGTGTACGTTTACATGACGCAGTCACTACTTGTGTACGTTTACATGACGCAGTCACTACTTGTGTAAGTTTACATGACACAATAGCTACTTGTGTAAGTTTACATGACACAATAGCTACTTGTGTACGTTTACATGACGCAGTCACTACTTGTGTACGTTTACATGACGCAGTCACTACTTGTGTAAGTTTACATGACACAATAGCTACTTGTGTAAGTTTACATGACACAATAGCTACTTGTGTAAGTTTACATGACACAATCGCTACTTGTGTAAGTTTACATGACACAATAGCTACTTGTGTAAGTTTACATGACACAATAGCTACTTGTGTAAGTTTACATGACACAATAGCTACTTGTGTAAGTTTACATGACGCAGTCACTACTTGTGTACGTTTACATGACACAATCGCAACTTGTGTAAGTTTACATGACACAATAGCTACTTGTGTAAGTTTACATGACACAATAGCTACTTGTGTAAGTTTACATGACACAATAGCTACTTGTGTAAGTTTACATGACACAATAGCTACTTGTGTAAGTTTACATGACACAATAGCTACTTGTGTAAGTTTACATGACACAATAGCTACTTGTGTAAGTTTACATGACACAATAGCTACTTGTGTAAGTTTACATGACACAATAGCTACTTGTGTAAGTTTACATGACACAATAGCTACTTGTGTAAGTTTACATGACACAATCGCTACTTGTGTAAGTTTACATGACACAATAGCTACTTGTGTAAATTTACATGACACAATAGCTACTTGTGTAAGTTTACATGACACAATAGCTACTTGTGTAAGTTTACATGACACAATAGCTACTTGTGTAAGTTTACATGACACAATAGCTACTTGTGTAAGTTTACATGACACAATCGCTACTTATGTAAGTTTACATGACGCAATCGCTACTTGTGTAAGTTTACATGACGCAGTCACTACTTGTGTAAGTTTACATGACGCAGTCACTACTTGTGTACGTTTACATGACGCAGTCACTACTTGTGTAAGTTTACATGACGCAGTCACTACTTGTGTACGTTTACATGAACCAATCGTTACTTGTGTAAGTTAACATGACGTAGTCGCTACTAGTGTACATTTACATAACACAATCGCTACTTGTGTACCTTTACATGACACACATGCTACTTGTGTACGTTTACATGACACACTTGCTAATTGTGTACGTTTACATGACACAATCGCTACTTGTGTACATTTACATGGCACAATCGCTAGTTGTGTACGTTTACATGACACACTTGCTACTTGTGTACGCTTACATGACTCAATCGCTACTTGTGTAAGTTTACATGATACAATCGCTACTTATGTAAGTTTACATGACGCAGTTGCTACTTGTGTAAGTTTACATGACACACTTGCTAATTGTGTATTTTTACATGACACAATCGCTACTTGTGTACATTTACATGACACAATCGCTACTTGTGTAAGTTTACATGACACAATAGCTACTTGTGTAAGTTTACATGACACAATAGCTACTTGTGTAAGTTTACATGACACAATCGCTACTTGTGTAAGTTTACATGACACAATAGCTACTTGTGTACGTTTACATGACGCAGTCACTACTTGTGTACGTTTACATGACGCAGTCACTACTTGTGTAAGTTTACATGACACAATAGCTACGTGTGTAAGTTTACATGACACAATAGCTACTTGTGTAAGTTTACATGACACAATAGCTACTTGTGTAAGTTTACATGACACAGTCGCTACTTGTGTAAGTTTACATGACGCAATCGTTAGTTGTGTATATTTACATGACACACTTGCTACTTGTGTACATTTACATGACACAATCGCTACTTGTGTACGTTTACATGACACAATAGCTACTTGTGTACGTTTACATGACACAATAGCTACTTGTGTAAGTTTACATGACACAATCGCTACTTGTGTAAGTTTACATGACACAATAGCTACTTGTGTACGTTTACATGACGCAGTCACTACTTGTGTACGTTTACATGACGCAGTCACTACTTGTGTAAGTTTACATGACACAATAGCTACTTGTGTAAGTTTACATGACACAATAGCTACTTGTGTACGTTTACATGACGCAGTCACTACTTGTGTACGTTTACATGACGCAGTCACTACTTGTGTAAGTTTACATGACACAATAGCTACTTGTGTAAGTTTACATGACACAATAGCTACTTGTGTAAGTTTACATGACACAATCGCTACTTGTGTAAGTTTACATGACACAATAGCTACTTGTGTAAGTTTACATGACACAATAGCTACTTGTGTAAGTTTACATGACACAATAGCTACTTGTGTAAGTTTACATGACGCAGTCACTACTTGTGTACGTTTACATGACACAATCGCAACTTGTGTAAGTTTACATGACACAATAGCTACTTGTGTAAGTTTACATGACACAATAGCTACTTGTGTAAGTTTACATGACACAATAGCTACTTGTGTAAGTTTACATGACACAATAGCTACTTGTGTAAGTTTACATGACACAATAGCTACTTGTGTAAGTTTACATGACACAATAGCTACTTGTGTAAGTTTACATGACACAATAGCTACTTGTGTAAGTTTACATGACACAATAGCTACTTGTGTAAGTTTACATGACACAATAGCTACTTGTGTAAGTTTACATGACACAATCGCTACTTGTGTAAGTTTACATGACACAATAGCTACTTGTGTAAATTTACATGACACAATAGCTACTTGTGTAAGTTTACATGACACAATAGCTACTTGTGTAAGTTTACATGACACAATAGCTACTTGTGTAAGTTTACATGACACAATAGCTACTTGTGTAAGTTTACATGACACAATCGCTACTTATGTAAGTTTACATGACGCAATCGCTACTTGTGTAAGTTTACATGACGCAGTCACTACTTGTGTAAGTTTACATGACGCAGTCACTACTTGTGTACGTTTACATGACGCAGTCACTACTTGTGTAAGTTTACATGACGCAGTCACTACTTGTGTACGTTTACATGAACCAATCGTTACTTGTGTAAGTTAACATGACGTAGTCGCTACTAGTGTACATTTACATAACACAATCGCTACTTGTGTACCTTTACATGACACACATGCTACTTGTGTACGTTTACATGACACACTTGCTAATTGTGTACGTTTACATGACACAATCGCTACTTGTGTACATTTACATGGCACAATCGCTAGTTGTGTACGTTTACATGACACACTTGCTACTTGTGTACGCTTACATGACTCAATCGCTACTTGTGTAAGTTTACATGATACAATCGCTACTTATGTAAGTTTACATGACGCAGTTGCTACTTGTGTAAGTTTACATGACACACTTGCTAATTGTGTATTTTTACATGACACAATCGCTACTTGTGTACATTTACATGACACAATCGCTACTTGTGTACATTTACATGACACAATAGCTACTTGTGTACGTTTACATGACGCAGTCACTACTTGTGTACGTTTACATGACGCAGTCACTACTTGTGTAAGTTTACATGACACAATAGCTACGTGTGTAAGTTTACATGACACAATAGCTACTTGTGTAAGTTTACATGACACAATAGCTACTTGTGTAAGTTTACATGACACAGTCGCTACTTGTGTAAGTTTACATGACGCAATCGTTAGTTGTGTATATTTACATGACACACTTGCTACTTGTGTACATTTACATGACACAATCGCTACTTGTGTACGTTTACATGACACAATAGCTACTTGTGTAAGTTTACATGACACAATAGCTACTTATGTAAGTTTACATGACGCAGTTGCTACGTGTTTAAGTTTACATGACACAATCGCTACTTGTGTACGTTTACATGACACAATAGCTACTTGTGTAAGTTTACATGACACAATCGCTACTTATGTAAGTTTACATGACGCAGTTGCTACTTGTGTAAGTTTACATGACACACTTGCTAATTGTGTATTTTTACATGACACAATCGCTACTTGTGTACATTTACATGACACAATCGCTACTTGTGTACATTTACATGACACAATCGCTACTTGTGTACGTTTACATGACGCAGTCGATACTTGTGTAAGTTTACATGATACAATCGCTACTTGTGTACCTTAACATGAAATACTCGCTACTTGTGTACGTTTACATGACACAGTCGCTACTTGTGTAAGTTTACATGACGCAATCGTTAGTTGTGTATATTTACATGACACACTTGCTACCTGTGTACATTTACATGACACAATCGCTACTTGTGTACGTTTACATGACACAATCGCTACTTATGTAAGTTTACATGACGCAGTCGCTACTTGTGTACGTTTACATGACACACTTGCTACTTGTGTAAGTTTACATGATACACTTGCTAATTGTGTAAGTTTACATGACACACTTGCTAATTGTGTATTTTTACATGACACAATGGCTACTTGTGTACATTTACATGACACAATCGCTACTTGTGTACATTTACTTGACATAATCGCTACTTGTGTACGTTTACATGACGCAGTCGATACTTGTGTACGTTTACTTTACGCAGTCGCTACTTGTGTACATTTACATGACAAACTCGCTACTTGTGTACGTTTATATGACGCAATCGCTACTTGTGTAAGTTTACATGACACAATCGCTACTTTGTAAGTTTACATGACACAATCGCTACTTATGTACTCTTACATGACACAATCGCTACTTGTGTAAGTTTACATGATTACATGACACAATCGCTACTTGTGTACGTTTACATGACACAATCGCTACTTGTGTAAGTTTACATGACACAATCGCTACTTGTGTAAGTTTACATGATAAACTCGCTACTTGTGTACGTTTATATGACACAATCGCTACTTGTGTAAGTTTACATGACACAATCGCTACTTGTGTAAGTTTACATGACACAATCGCTACTTGTGTAAGTTTACATGACAAACTCGCTACTTGTGTACGTTTATATGACACAATCGCTACTTGTGTAAGTTTACATGACACAATCGCTACTTGTGTACGTTTATATGACACAATCGATACTTGTGTAAGTTTACATGACACAATCGCTACTTGTGTACGTATATTTGGAATGAATTAATGAATAAGATGAAATATTTTAAATACAGTTAATTGCAAACATATTTTTAAATATTTTTTTTAATTTTAATTATTTGATCGTAGACATCATGGGTGAAAAGAAGGAAGGGAGGTAATATTCGACCGCCCCATGTTCATCAAGTGATGTGGGGCCTATCGCGTCAAGTCATTAATGTCATATCGGTTAATAGCAAGCGATTGGTGATTGATTAAATCTCAGAACTGGCGTATAATGGATTTTGATAAGCGATGCAAATTAGCGAAAATGTAACAGCTACAACAGGAAAAAAAAATAAACATATTTGACATCAATTAGTTTTTGTTGTATTCTGGTCTTGATTGGGGGTTGGTAAAAGACGTGGGCTGGCCAATAAAATCTGATGTAAAATAATGGTCATGTTATGGTAAATACGAGGGCTGGCTTTTGTGATCTGATGTAAGATTTGAGCCCTTAAAACAAAAAAGACAACTAAATCTTATCTTATCTATCTTATCTTATCTTATCTTATCTTATCTATACAGAAACTCCTTCTATGCAGAAGATAATTGCGTCCACAGACCATGATGGATGATCTGTTGGCAGGTGATGCAGCGTTCACAGGCCATGGCTTTGTGGGTTCCACGCATTACCAAGCCGCCTAACTAGTGTTAGGTACCTATTCGGAGCTGGGTGACTAAGGTACGCACTAGACCCCGAGAATCAATCCTTGCCTTCGAACCCGTGACCATCGGTACGCCAGTCGAGCACGCTACCTCTCGACCACCGACAATCAGTCATGTAAATAAAAGTATGCACCACTAAATAAAAATATATTTAAAAGGTTTTTAATCGAAATTCAAATAAATAAATTATAATTGTGTAGGTATTGAGAACGAAAGAAAGATGAGATGTGTAGATATCTGTAAGAGAATGGGAACATTCAAGTTATCTCTAGCAGCGGCGTAATAGATAAATTGGAACGTTATTCAATATATTGGCCTAAACGTTACGAGGATTTGTTTGAGTAAACAAAAGATGTGAGATCTTCTTTTATCAAAAATGTAGATGTAATTCTCTCAAGCAATTGTTATTTCTTAGGAGTTCCTTTTACTTGAATAAACTTTACTCAAGTCTCTTGATGTAGTTAAAGAGTAATTAATTTAATTCTTGAATCTGACATGTCACGTAACATGCGGATCATCATATATATAATTACCCTCAGTTATCTCTGACTCACTCACTGTGGCCTAACGCTAAGGGGGCATCAATCTCTTTTTTTTTAAATTGAAAATATAGACTTAAAAATCATAATCATTTTGGTTTCAATATTAACATTAAATAAACAACGCACGGACCTTTGACGTCAGGATTTGTGTTGTAAACAGTGCTGACTGACTCAAAGAGTTTTTTTTTGGTGCAGTAATTTGGTGCGCTGCTTTCTAAAATTAGTTAAAAAATCGTGTGGTGATTAACATTAAAAAACTTATATACGTTGTGTACATTTCAGGAATATTTAGTATTATCATACAAGGATAAGTTACTTGGCTTTTGACCCAAACAAAAGTGGGCGCCGTAGGCACCCTACAACCCCTATTATAAAATACTTTGTCTACATTTAAGGAAGTTTAATATTACGTCTTTATCACACAAGGACAATTTATGTGGGTTTTTTAAAAAGCTGGGCGCCACAGGCGCCACGGCGCCGCAGCACAACCTAGTATATATATATATTTATATTAGGGCTGCGGAAATTAATGTTTAATTTCCCGATTAATCGTTAAAAATTTTAGTCATTAATTTTTTTAACGATTAATCGACCCACCTCTTATAAGGGTACTGGAGGTAAAAAGTAAAATATTTCGGCCGATAAATATAAATTATTTCCGGACGATTACGCGAACATTTTGTTTCCAAACTATTGTGTTTGACGTGAATGTTCAAAACGTTGATAGAGGTTCTTGTGTCCGTTGAGAGAAATCGTTTGCCTACCATGCAATGTTCGTTTGTCCGTGTGCAAAGTTTTAAAAAAAAACAACTGGTGTGCAAAGTTGCACTACGTCTATGTTTTTGTGCAATATTTTACACAATTTGCTGCGTGGTGATTCTAAACACCTGTGTTGCGTCGGTCAAATATCGGCGCAGCCGCGTTGCTTAAATGGAACATTCCTACCGTGGCTCTAAAACTTTGCTTACATATCACCTGCATACTAAACACCCACTACAATTTCGGAAACTTCAGCTGAGACAATCTAAAGCTAGGTAATGTCAATACACTTGTCTGTTTGCGTTGTTGGTTAAAAGATGTCATATAAAGAAGGCATTCCAGTGTTATTTCGATTTTCGAAAAGAATTTTGATAATAAATGTTACTTATGACACATAATAAATTTCACTTTTTGCTTTAATGGATATTAACGATTAATTAATCGTGCCAGATTACATTAAGAAGAAAAAATACAAAATACAAAAACAAATTGTGAAAACAAGAAAGTCCAGCTTTATTATTAAGCT
Organism: Ampullaceana balthica; assembly: GCA_944989445.1. NCBI lineage: Eukaryota > Metazoa > Mollusca > Gastropoda > Lymnaeidae > Ampullaceana > Ampullaceana balthica. Next base: position 99,035 of record CALYLW010002161.1, on the reverse strand, counting down.
AACACGACAGTAAAGGTTTCAGCTAACACCTTCATCAGTACAGTAAACATAAATATGTACTAACATAAGTAACAAAATATGTTTAAATTCTTAAAACTTACTATATGGTTTTATTTATTTTATTTATTATAACTATTTTAACAAGGATCTAACTCTATATAGGCCTACTAAAATGAGATAATCTTCAATAATTTGTAAGACGCCACTGCAATTGTTTAGACTGATTGCTTAATGTAACATATTCCACTACAGTAACTTGTCCTTATCAGAGATAGGCCTGGTGAATGCGTCTAACGTTTCAGTTCTCGAGTCATTTTGAAAGAGTACAAAGCCAATAATATTTTCTTTTTCTATCCTTTCATTTTGCTCTTTTTAAAAAATTATTTCACCTAATTTAAAAAAAAACACCAACAAATTTATTTACAACTTGTTGTTATTTAGACACCCCTCATCGCTGTAACACCAAACATCTCTGTAAAACACCACTCATCGCTGTAAAGGAATTACGGACACTTCGACCCCGGACGTTTCGACCCCGGACGGTTCGACCCTGCCAGTTCGACCACAGGACGGTTCGACCCCATGACGTTTCGACCCCGGTCGGTTCGACCACGGACGGTTCGACCCCAGACGATTCGGCCCCGGGCGATTCGACCCCGGACAGTTCGACCACAGGACGTATCGACCACAGGGTGTTTCGACCCCGGACGTTTCGACCCCTTCGTATCTGCGCCGTATATTTTTTGAATATTAATTATATATTTTTAATATACTTTTTAAAATTTATTATTTTTAAAAGTAATTTTTGGTATAAACATGTTTACATGTTATCCATTTACTAAAAATAATTTAGCTTAAAATTATTATCCATTAAAAAATTAAATACAGTTTGAAATTGTTATTGACAACAAGTCAATATTCAACGCGAATTCATGATTGTGATCAATGCGTCATTCCTCTGAGGTAGAAAGTCGTTCCAAACCAATCCAACTCCACCCCCCTCCCCGCCCGTCCGATGTAATCGGACAAAACAAAGGCAATGTGGTCAGACAGTCCTTTCTAAAGGTGCCTACATTCTCTCTGCCCCCACGTACTATATTTACCCTTGCCAGCACACGGCTTGCTGTGGTGGTCACTGAGTGTAGCCTTCGTAACACGGGCTTATGAAACCCTCGGAGGAAATGTAAACAACGTAACGTTCAGTCCGGTCATACGGGTCCAGCAGCTTGAATGTTATTGTCTGCTAGGGGGCGGTATAAACTATTGAATTTGATGAACTTTAAATACTGACAACTTTGTACGTCTTATTAAAATCAGTATTTCTGCTAGGGAGGTATATACGTGTTAAACAACACAAGAAACAGAAATGAATGCAAGGGCGCGTGTTTGTTATCGTTTCAGCGCCTGCGTTAAGCATGTCGACACTTTAAAAAATAATAATTTAAAAAAAAATATTTTTTTTAAAAAATCGACTTTCGTTCGTTTTTGTTATCACGGTGAATACCTTTGAACGACTTAAATAGAAACATTTTTAAAATTTAATGGATAATATACCAAAAAATTAATTTTTAGAAAATATTTTTAAAAAATATTGTTAAAAAACCCAAAAAATAAATACAATCATTTCACAATGTAGAAACGAGAGGGTCGAAACGTCCGGGGTCGAAACACCCTGGGGTCGAAACGTCCTGTGGTCGAACTGTCCGGGGTCGAATCGCCCGGGGTCGAACTGGCAGGGTCGAACCCTCCGGGGTCGAATCGTCCGGGTTCGAAGTGTCCGACCACCTCTGTAAAGATACCCCTCATTGCATGTTCCATTTAACCAATGTCTCACTTAATGGGAAAATTTGAGATAAGGCGTGAAACTTGAAGCGCATTTAATTGAGCTTCTAGAAGGCTTCGCCTTGACAAGGTACACACATAATCTCTACACAAAATGTCACAAATAGAACTTAGTTTTAAAAAAAACACATCACCATAAAATATTATACTAAGCTTAAATACTTAAATTTTAATAGTTTAAAAACACAAACGAACATAGATAACAAAAGAGATTCAAACACTCCATAAGATTTTTATTTTATATCTTTTTACGCCTCGCAGTGACAGAATTTTCTGATTTACCAATTGTCAAAAATTTGCAAGCCTTTCAGGCGTCTTGTACTTGTTTCCTATCGCGTCACCAGCCTATTCCAGCGCAAAACTTCTTTACAGAGATGCCGAAACAGACTCTACGCTTGGACCTTCCTAGGAAGAAATATGGTCTTAATGATAATTATTTAATGGCAATCGACCTCAATGAAATTCATTTTAAACATTGCATTTATTTCAATATATCAATTCTATTTAGATCATTCCATCCCTGCACACCACAACAACAATAATAATTGCAAATTTTTTAAAAACAAACTTTGCAAAACGTACTTTCACTCAATCATAACTCACATTGAACGCATATAAATATTTGTGTACTACGTTGGGAAAACAGGGGCATCTTTTTTCAGCTTATTTTACAACAATACTTCACTTAATAGGTATCGAATGATTTTTTAATCCACGATTCCTTAACCAAAATTACTCACCCGTATCTGTTTTCATGACCAACATTTAATCCTCTAATCTTATCTATACATACGCTCCTTCTAAGCAGAAGATAATTGCGTCCACAGACCATGATAGATGATCTGTTGGCAAGTTATGCAGCGTTCACAGGCTACGGCTATGAGGGTTCCACGCATTACCCAGCCGCCTAACTAGTGTTAGGTACCCATTCGGAGCTGGGTGACTCAGGGACGCCCTGGGAAACAAATCCTTGCCTTCACATGGATTCGAACCTGTGACCATCGGTATGCCAGTCGAGCGCGCTGCCACTCGACCACCGCAATTTTTTATCTTTATCAGTTATCCAGGATTCATTCTGTTTACTTATTTATTAATATTATTGTTATTATTTTACCTGAATTGGCGTTTTCATTGTTGTCAAAATCAAATGTGATGGTCGTCTCCCCTAAAGAATAAAAGAAACTTTTTTTTTCTCCACATGTATTCGTTAATGTGATTATATCATATACCGTAAACTGTGTCTGAGCAAATTTTCAAATGTTCGCTGGTTCTCCTCTTTTGACACCCGCTAGATCATATTCTTTGGTCATTATACTCGTAATGCCCGAACAACGTGAGAATGATCTCGACCCATAGCGGACCAAAGTGAGAGCCTTAGAATGTTATTAAGTAACGGACATCATGGATGCACCCCCGCTCGAAGCACTGGCATCTTATTGACTACGCCATCGTGAGGAAGAGGGACAGGCGGGATGTATGAGTGACCAAGTCCATGTGTGGCGCCGAATGCTGGACAAACCACCGCCTCATCATCACCAAGCTCAACATCCGCATTCAGCCGAAACGGCGCCCGCAAGGGAAGAATGCCCCCAAACGGCTAAATGTCGCCAAACTAATGACAGCCAGCTGCAAGCAGTCCTTGGTGGATGCTCTGGAAGACCGCTTGAAATCCACCTCTCCAGGCAACCAGAACGTGGAGGCAGACTGTGCGTCACTCAGAGAGCTGATCTACACCACAGCTTCAGAGACTCTGGGGCACCAGACCAGGAAACATAAGGACTGGTTCGATGAGAACTGCGAAGCCATCAAGCAGTTATTGGATGAGAAACACCTCCTACACCAGGCTTACCTCAATAACCCCAGGTCCACGGCAAGGAGAGATGCACTCAACAACATACGCAGGCCTGTACAGCAAAAGCTCCATCAGATGCAGGACGATTGGCTCAGCAACAAAGCCGACGAGATCGAAGGCTATGCCGACAAGCGTGACTATAAAAACTTCTACAACGCTTTGAAAGAAGTGTATGGTCCCACGCCCTCAGGGTCAAACCCCCTCCTCAGCGCAGACGGTAACACTCTCATCTCAGACAAAGAGAAGATCTTGAAGAGGTGGGCCGAACATTTCGAAAAGCGTCCTAAATCGCCCTTCGACAATCAACGAAGAAGCCATCAATCGTCTCCCCCAAGTGCCCACAAACAAAGCACTGGATGACCCCCCAAACTTACCCGAGACCCAGAAAGCAATTTATCTTCTCTCCAGTGGCAAAGCACCGGGTTTTGACGCCATACCAGCTGAGGTCTACAAGGAGGGGGGAAAAGCCCTGACTTAAAGGCTCCACCATCTATTTCTCTTGATATGGCAGCAAGAGACGATCCCGCATGACTTCAAAGATGCCTCATCATACATCTTTATAAGCAAAAAGGAAGTAGACAGGCTTGTGACAACCACAGAGGCATATCCCTGCTATCTATTGCAGGAAAGATCCTTTCCAGAATTCTGCTCAACCGCCTCACGGTCCACCTTGACAGAGGACTCCTGCCCGAAAGTCAGTGTGGATTCCGAAAAGAGCGAGGGACCATCGACATGATGTTCGCTACCAGGCAGCTGCAAGAGAAATGTCAGGAGCAGAACTTCAACCTGTTCTCCACCTATGTCGACCTGACCAAGGCTTTTGAAACCGTTGGCAGAGAGTGTATGTGGAAGATAATGGCCAAGTACGGTTGCCCAAGGAAATTCATCGTCTTGGTGAGACAATTCCACGAGGGCATGCAGGCCAGAGTCCAGGACAGCGGGGAGTCTTCTGATCCTTTCACAGTCACAAATGGGGTCAAGCAGGGCTGCGTCCTGGCACCAACACTGTTTAGCCTCACGTTTTCCGCCATGCTGACAGAGGCCTTCAGAGACGAGGATGTTGCTGTCAACCTGAGGTACCGCAAGGATGACAAACTGTTCAACCTTCGGAGGCTCCATGCAAAAACCAAGGTTATGACAGACATCATCAGAGACCTCCTGTTTGCTGATGACTGTGCCATCAACGCTGTCTCAGAAGCCGACATGCAACGCAGCGTTAACCAGTTCTCCAGCGCCTGCACAAACTTTGGTCTGACGATCAACACCAAGAAGACTGACGTCCTCCTTCAGCCTGCGCCTGAAAGGCCCTACGATGAGCCCAACATCACTGTCAACGGCCAGAGACTCAACACAGTGCAACGGTTCACATACCTAGGCAGCACACTGTCACAAAATGTCACCATCGATGACGAAGTGAGCGTCAGAATTGCCAGAGCCAGCTCCACTTTTGGCAGGTTGTCTCCACATGTCTGGAACAGAAGAGGCATTACCATCCAGACCAAGCTGAAAGTGTACAGGGCGGTGGTGCTCCCCACACTGCTATATGCGTGTGAAACATGGACTGTGTATCAGCGCCATGCTAGGAAGCTTAACCACTTTCATTCAACAAGCCTCAGGAAGATCCTCGGCATAAAGTGGCAGGATAAAATACCAGACAAGTACTGACCAAGGCAGGTCTCCCCAGCATATTCACACTCCTGATGCAGTCCTAGCTTCGTTGGGCAGGGCGCGTGGTCCGAATGCCAGACGAGAGACTTCCAAAGAGACTCTTCTATGGCGAGCTCCAGCATGGCCAGCGGTTCCCCGATGGGCAAAAGAAACGCTTCAAAGACACACTGAAAGCCTCACTGAAAGCGTTTGCCATCAACCCAGACACGTGAGAACTTGCTGCAATGGACTGATCCACCTGGCGTTCTTCCATCCACGAAGGGGCCAAGTCATGTGAGGCAAACCTGATCACCTCCGCAGAAAAGAAGAGGCAGCCCGAAAGTCCCGTGCTGTCAACCCTCCTGGAGTTATCCCACTCTCCCCTTGTCCCTTCTGTTCCCAAACATTCCGTGCAAGGATCGGCCTCATCAGCCATCTGCGCACGCACAAACAAAGCCAGTCCCAGCAACCCACGGATGACCAGATTGGTTTTCGTCGAATCGACGGACGAACAACATTAAGTGTTGATAAATTTTTTTTTGGGGGGGGGGAATGTACTACGCACGTACATTTGAAGTAATACTTAGTTTCAAGTACATTGTATTATTTTGATAAGCGGTTAAGGAGTGTATATTAAAATTGAATTTATGACTATAATTGGATTAATTTAATTTTAACGAAATGGAGATTCACAATTTGTTTTTGTATATTTTCTAATGATTCTTTTTGGCTAGTAAGTCAGTAAGGGTCAGTGGGCTGGTACAGGTCAGGCAGTCATATTTGGCTCCAAATGGCACAGGGCTTCGATTTTTTTTTGGGGGGGGGGCTGATGTGTGACCAGACCAGTGGACTTCAGCAATACCCAGATTAAGTGCGAGTTGGAGGCACAGCTTCTACGATGACGCCTCGGGATCACGTGGTCGTATGAGAGAACGCCGGTGTTGATATTATTGCAGTCAATCTAATCGAAATTTCAAAACATAATTCTGAGAAAAAAAATTAAAGTCGAGAAGCTTCTACATAAGATCTTAGCTGACTGTCACATTAATGAAACCTGTTAAAAAGACACTTCATTAAAAAATAAATTTATTTATGTATTTGGGGGGGGGGAGGGATTTAGCTAATTATTTTTCATGTTAGAGTGAAATTTTATGGATCCTTGATCCAGTAGCAGTTGTTGACCCTATTAAACTGATGTTATTTCAAGATAACACTTCGAGTTCATCCCCGAAGACATAGACAATGATGTTTCAATGAACCGGTTACGGAAATTTTTTTAAACAGAAACGTAGTGCAGCGAATATCTACCTAATTCTTCAAGGTTATCTCTGATGGTCTGTGCAGTTCCCCAGATGGCCGCAATCACATCACATTCATTGTCTTGGTCAGCACTATCTGTGAACATCAGAGGTAGTTTATTTGATGTCAAGAAAAACGAATATTTTACACACAAAACTGCCCATACATTTCAATAAATAAATAAAAGAGAAACATAAGAATGGTTGAAAGGTAGTGTGAGGTAGAAACAAAAGAAAAGAAACAGACACTGGGTGTTATGGAAGGTTTCGAGTCTCAAACTAAAATTTATTTCAAACAATGAATACTCCTGTCTCTCAAGTATTATCTACAAACCAGTAATCAAATCTGCGACAAAGACTGCAATTTATTTAATGCAAACATTTAATCATGCTATATTTGATTAAAGATACCTATTTCAACCAGGTAATCATGCTATATTTGACAAAAGATACCTATTTCAGCCAGGTAATCATGCTATATTTGACTAAGATACCTATTTCAGCCAGGTAATCATGCTATATTTGACCAAAGATACCTATTTCAGCCAGGTAATCATGCTATATTTGACCGAAGATACCTATTTCAGCCAGGTAATCATGCTATATTTGACCAAAGATACCTATTTCAGCCAGGTAATCATGCTATATTTGACCAAAGATACCTATTTCAGCCAGGTAATCATGCTATATTTGACCGAAGATACCTATTTCAGCCAGGTAATCATGCTATATTTGACCAAAGATACCTATTTCAGCCAGGTAATCATGCTATATTTGACCAAAGATACCTATTTCAGCCAGGTAATCATGCTATATTTGACCAAAGATACCTATTTCAGCCAGGTAATCATGCTATATTTGACCAAAGATACCTATTTCAGCCAGGTATTCAGCTAATCCATTTAACAGGTGGAATCCTCTGTTCAGCTCTACTGCATCGGCCTCGAGTTGACCTGCAACAAAACACAATGAGTGACCCGTCAGAGAAAATATACAATAGAAATTAGAGTGTATGACATAATACAAAATAGAGTTTAGAGTTTACAGACAAAATATTTAATAGAGTTTAGAGCTTAAGGAGAAAATACAGAAAAGATTTAAGACTCTACAGATGAAATATACAATAGATTTTAGAGTTTAGACAAATGGTTTAGAGTTTACAGAGAAAATAAACAGGTTTAGAGTTTACAGGAAAATACACAATAGAGTTTAGAGTTTACAGACAAAATTTTAATGAGTTTGAGTTTAAGACTTTTTAACCTCAATTAAGAAGAGGAAACTACGATGCTAGCATAGATATTGATAGACTAAGTTTAAACTGAGCACCCTAAGCTTATAGTCATGGCGAACAACGAGATAATCGATTTCACCTACGATTTAACGTTCCTGTCTCATTTTAAACTATTACATTTTCATAAATTTGGAACTAAAGGTCTCTTCTGAAAGTAAATTCAAATTTATTTTCTACTTTTTAGTGCATTTCTAATATAAGACTAATTTTTAAAAATTGTTTTTTATATATTTTTATTTACCTGTATTTATTTTACCAAACACCTCATCAAAGCCCTCCCAGCGTTTAATAGCAAAGCGATGAGGACACGGGGGGAACTCACCACGTTAAATTAAACTACGCCAGGCGGGTACAGATACTTTTATAAAGATAAACTAAGAAATGCATTAGTTTAATTACTGTACAATCGACCGATCTGACATTTTAATACAATGTATTGTCATCCAATATCTATCTGTGGTAAAATTTTCAGCTCTCTAGGACCATCAGAAGTGGTTTAATTTTACGTTGGCAAATTTGAAAAATTGCGGACAGACAGACACGAAAGCAAGTATAAAATAAAATATAGATAAACTAAAAAGTTCAATAATTTAATAACGGTAAATTCGATTGATCTGAAATTTTGATACAATGCATTGTCATTCAAGATCTATCTGTGGTAAAATTTTGAGATCTCTAGGACCATCAAAAGTGGTTTAATTTTACATTGGCAGATTTGAAAACTGTTGGACATGCACACAATGCAAGAGGAACAAAAGTGAGTTAATAAAAACGTGGTAAAACCACCCACCTAATTTCCCATGACTCTTTATGGCTTCAACAACTCGATCAATGAGGGCCTCTAGCTGAGCTCCTTCAACTGTGGAAGATGTAGTCACGTGATTAAACAGCAGGTATATCAAGACTTACTGTTTGAGAACCATCTATGTACAAACCAGATTCGGTGAGTCGTAGTCAGAATACCAGCGAATGTTCAGATTGAACATCATCAGAATACCACCCAATGTTCGGTCTAAGATTGCGTTCATGCACGATTGGGATAACGAGCTACTCTCGTACGAATGACGTAAATTCTAGTACAATATCTTGCTTTAGATACTTTTTTTCCCCAACGTTTGTCTTCTCTCAGACCAGGAAACGTCATAAATCATTGTGTAATGTTAATATTTTTTTACAACATTTTAGTGTAACAAGGTATTTAAACAAAACACAGAATAATAAATACGTTCGCAAAATGTTTAGCATGGAAAAATTACGAAAAAGTTTTTTTTCTTGTTCAAGTCCAATAAGCTGTCTTAAATGAACGAAGAATAAAAAAATAGCTGATATGATACTTTCTCCTCAATATACCTATATTAACAGATTGACTCATATCTGATAATAAATATGACCTCCTTAACACATCGGTTATTTTTTAGGGCTGTGGAAATTAACGATTAATTTCTCCATTAATCGTTAAAAAATTTTAACGATAAAATTATTTTTTTACGTTTAATCGACCCATCACTTACAAATTATTGGAAGTCAAAAAGTAAAAAAAAATTGCGGCCGATAAATAATAAATTTACTGACGATTACACGAACTTTTTGGTTTTAAACTATCGACTGACGGGAATGTTCAAAATGTTGATAAAGTTTATTGTATCAATAGTAATAAATTTTTGCCTACCATGGTTCTAACATTTCGCCTACTTATCCAACCAAATGATAAAGCGTATTAAGCTAATGACAGTAATGGCAGAAAATGACGACAGCTCTTCTGCGTTACAAAATGAAGATGAAAGTTTCTGAATCCATTAACCCTGTACATGGTGGAAACTTAATGAACACCGATATCCGATAATGTCATTCCTTGCAAAGACCGTTTATTGAATACCAGTTACCTCAGTTCCATGTGAATGATTGTTCACCTCGGCTGGTTATATTATAGTGTCAATTAGACCGCTCATCACTTGAACCAAATAATGTTAACACATTTATCTTTTTGCGTAGTTGGTTAAAAGATGACATATAAAGGAGACATTCAAGTGTTATTTAGATTGTCAACAAGAACGTTTAGTAAGTGTTACTTATGACATCATAAATTTTAATTTTTGGCTTTAATCGAAATGAACGATTAATTAATGGTTATTTTTTCAAAATTTAACGATTAAATTAAAATTAATTGTTTACAGCCCTAATATTTTTATTAATAGATTTCCGCCATTATATGACAAGGTCTATTGGTAATAAGTTTTGTCTCTTTTTTTCATGTACATTTACCCAATATTTTTTTTTCTTTCAGAAATCTACACATTTTAGTGTATTTTCATATCTTTTTCAATATATTAATAGAACCGTTTCATCTTTGCTATCCGATAAAATATAATATGAGAGTACATTCCTCTTTCAGTTTTTGAATTAAATTATTTTTATTTTACTTAAAATCGTCGAAGTTATATATATAAAAAAACAACTCCGAAATGTTTCCTTCTCCCCATAACACAATCGTTAAACAACAAATTTGTCGATTTGTATTATTATATAATTTATTCTATAATCCATGACCCCAGTGATTCTCACCTTGGCCAGCTTCTCCACAATCTATGGCTTTAGCATGTGCAATTATTTCCTCCAGCCTAGAATCTATCACACTCGTTGAAAGACCTGTGATACAATGATTAACAATCAATAATCCAAACTCAACTCATCTAAACAATATAAATGGTAAATGATTAATTCTTCTGTTTGTTTTTGCAAGAGGTGTAATAAAATTTACGTGGGGGAGACAGGTCGTCGTCTTGGAGATTGGTTTGCAGAACACCTGTATAATATAAATAAACAGGCTCAATGTCCTGTATCTAAACATTTTAACAGTGTTGACCATGACGGTATTTCAGATGTTGCAGTTACTGGTATTTTAAATTCAAACAATACACATGATAGGATCCACATGGAAAATAGACTTATAAATCGATTTGGTACGTTGGCTCCATATGGAATTAACCAAAATTCACAATTTTACCTAACTGCAGAATCTTTTTCCCGTTGTGGTTTTAACTGTAACTTTAGATACTTCCTCCTTTTTTCTATATCCTGTGTCCTTGTTTGTTTTTCCTTTCATTTTTATTTTACATGAATATTTTAAAACTATTTTATGACATAATATGTTTTAAGAATTTACTATATTTATGTAAGTACCTATTTTATGTTATTGTACTGATGAAGGCATTAGCCGAAACGTCTATTGTCGTTTTAGTTTAAAATAAAGCTCAAATTTATTGTTTTAATTGCACGATTTGTTTGTGTATTTTGTATTTCACGCATAAAGACCATATGTGTCATAGCAATTAATGAAAATGAAGACAATCGTCTACCTCGTACACATACTAAATGTTTTGGAACCTCTGATTTAATCTACTCACCACCATGTAGGTCGTTGATCAGGGTTTGTATTTCTTGGGCCAATTCAGTTTCTTCGTCACCCCTCTTCTTATTCATCTCTTCTGATTGCTATACGAAAGACATTGAGGTTGTTTTTTTTTGTTTTTTTTTGCATTGTAACTGAGATTCTATTTTCAAAATTAAACACAAATTTGAAAAAAAAACAATATGAAATGCAACAAAGCAACAATTTTAGAATTCCTTATATTAACTCGTGGCGTCTGCATGTTTGCTTGCCGAAAAAAACTTTGGATAGATTTTTAACCCACTCTCTCGTATCATATCGAGCTAAAATTTTGCATGCGACGATAAAAATGATTTTTAAAAATTTGACATCGATCGAATGTACTGTTATGAAATTAATGAAGTCTTAGGTTATCTTTATGCGTCTGTCTGTGTAGCTTGTAAATATTTATTCAAGTCTGTCGCGCAGTGAGTATCCTATTGGACCGGACGTGCATATTATATTGAACATACTTTTATAATATTTTCCCGATCTGTAAAAGTTTATGTTAGTCTGTCGCGCGGTGCATATTCTATTGAACATATTCAATACTTTTTAGTTATGTCTCAAATATAAAGGATTTATAGTTAAAAACTCTGGTTTTACGATTTTTAAAAAGTTTTTTTTTAATTTTAAATACAAATTTTGCCTTGTAGTGGTTTGAGGCTGTTTCAAGTAAGAATCTCGGATCCTTTCAAATTATAAAATTTTTCATTTTAAACAATTCACTCTCTGTTACAAAATAAATAAGTGAAGAATATGTTTCATAGTATTAGGAAAAGATGACTGCATTGCTTTGAAACATTTCAACAGAACTGTAGAAATAAATAGTATTATGAAAAATAACTCGTGAAAATTTTTTTTTCCAAGACAGAACATGAAGCTATTTTTGATTTAACGTATGTTAAAATCATAGGCTTTGTAAAAATCTATATTTTTTTAAAACTATATATATAGTATATATATATATGTTAAAATGTCAAGCTGTACCACAAAAAACACGGTGGTTGTCATATAGACAGCCACTAAGACAAAACACTTCATATTTCTGGTTGAGTTTGCTGGCTGATCAGTTCTGTGTAGAGAAAACGTTTAAGTCGTTCTGTTATGAAACAAGGCTCGGACACCTTTTATACCGCTCAGCATCGCTTGATGTTTCAGAAAAACAAATGATGAACAAACGACACAGCTAATGAGATTTCACGCCTAAACCGGATGGAAGTCTTCGGGGTGAAGGTCTTTATCGGAGAGGTCAAAGTACCACTACTCCTTCTGTTCACCCCTGATGTGGACTATCAAATAATGAAACAATAATTATTTTAAAAATTTATGTTTGCAAATAACTGTGATGAAACCTTTCATCTTATTCATTAATTTATTTTATAAATTATAATTTTTATAAATTAATTTATCATTAATTTCCAAAATAAACGTACACAAGTAGTGATTGCGTCGAGAAAGCAGGATGAGTAGTTTTAGTCGTTCTCCCCCACCCCACCCCACCCCACCCCACCTCAAAACCTTTTAACTGTGTTTGTCATACAGTCGTGTCAATAAATCTGAAACTTGAGTCGTGCTTTGATGCCCCACTAGATCATTATCGACCGCCCCTGGTACGTCAAGTGTTGTGAGGCCTGTCGCGTCAAGTCATTAATGTCTTATCGGTTAATAGCAAGCGATTGATGATTGATTAAATCTCCAAACTGTCCTATGATGGTTTTTGATAAGCGATGAAAAGTAGCGAAAATGTAACAGCAACAATCGCAGAAACATATTTGTCATCAATTAGTTTTTGTTGTATTCTGGTCTTGATTGGGGGCTGGTAAAAGACGAAGGCTGGCCGATAAAATCTGATGTAACATAATGGTCATGTTATGGTAAAGACGAGGGCTGGCTTTTGTGATCTGATGTAACATTTGAGCCCTGAAAACAAAAAAGAAAACTAAATCAGTCATCTAAAAAAAAGTATGAACCACCAAATAAAAATACATTAAATAGGTGTTTAATTAAAATACAAATAAATAAATTAGAATTATGTGGCTAAGGAAACAAAAAAGTAAGAGGGGAGATGTAGATATTTGTATGGGAATGGGAAGATGCAAGTTATCTCCAGCAGTGGCGTCATAAAAAAAGTTGGAACGTTATCACATTTTTTGGCGTATACGCTAGGAGGAATTGTTTGCGTAAAAAAAAAGACACAGACATTGAATTCCTATAGATGTGAGATCATATTTTTCGAAAATATAAATGTAATTCTCTCAGTCATTTTTTATCTGATAGGAGTTCTTTTTTTTTACTTGAACTTGAATAAACTTTACGCAAGTCACTTGATGTAGTTAGAGAGTAATTTAAATCTCGAATCTGAAATAAAATGTAGCATTCGTATCATTTACAAGAGTTGACAAATGGTTGGTACTACAGCAATACAGTAAGTGCAGCAATCTGGTGACAATTCACAAGACACCAAGGTGATTCACCAAATGAGCGTTTTCGCTCTGACATAGGGGTAGACATAGAACACTACAGATGAATAACAATCAATATACATAATTTGCAATCTCTGTCACGTCTGTCTGTCATGCATGTCTGTCTGTCCGTGACGCTACTAATTTTAGAAAGCAACGCACCAAATTACGGCAGCAATGCATTAAAAGGTGTGCAAATTAATGATGCGCTGTAAAATAAAATATTATATGACGTCATTGTTTTAGCTCATATTTTAATCTTGGAAAAGGGAACAATGTAAAAAGAGGATTTGATGATGGTTAATCTATATATATAAAAATCAAAGTATGTATGTATGCTTGTCTGTTATAGCTGACTAAACCATTCATCCGATCGCCATGAAACTTTTGGAGACTTTTGAGTACGCTCCAGGGATGGAAATAGGCTATTTTTTTTTCAAAATGTAACACTCATGGGGCGCCGGGGGCCCATAATGAGAATTTTTTCTTATATGAGCTATATAAAAATTAGTTTAGGGCTTAGCTGCTTGGAAAATGAATGAATCTTGACCAAACTTGGTACATAACAACTTGATAACCTATATTAAAGTACCATATGGCATTGAACTCCTAATGTCCGTTCCTTCGGGGCCGGGGGCCCAAAATCTTTATTTTTGTAAGCGTTAAATACTTTATTCCCGTTAGCTGACTAAACCATTCATCCGATCGCCATGAAACTTTTGGAGACTTTTGAGTACGCTCCCGGGATGGAAATAGGCTACTTTTTTCAAAATTTAACACTCATGGGGCGCCGGGGGCCCATAATGAGAATTTTTTCTTATATGAGCTATATAAAAATTAGTTTAGGGCTTAGCTGCTTGGAAAATGAATGAATTTTGACCAAACTTGGTACATAACAACTTGATTGCCTATATTAAAGTATCATATGGCATTGAACTCCTAATGTCCGTTCCTTCGGGGCCGGGGGCCCAAAATCTTTATTTTTGTAAGCGTTAAATACTTTATTCCCGTTAGCTGACTAAACCATTCATCCGATCGCCATGAAACTTTTGGAGACTTTTGAGTACGCTCCCGGGATGGAAATAGGCTACTTTTTTCAAAATTTAACACTCATGGGGCGCCGGGGGCCCATAATGAGAATTTTTTCTTATATGAGCTATATAAAAATTAGTTTAGGGCTTAGCTGCTTGGAAAATGAATGAATCTTGACCAAACTTGGTACATAACAACTTGATAGCCTATATTAAAGTACCATATGGCATTGAACTCCTAATGTCCGTTCCTTCGGGGCCGGGGGCCCAAAATCTTTTTTTTGGTAAGCGTTAAATACTTTATTCCCGTTAGCTGACTAAACCATTCATCCGATCGCCATGAAACTTTTGGAGACTTTTGAGTACGCTCCCAGGGATGGAAATAGGCTACTTTTTTTCAAAATGTAACACTCATGGGGCGCCGGGGGCCCATAATGAGAATTTTTTCTTATATGAGCTATATAAAAATTAGTTTAGGGCTTAGCTGCTTGGAAAATGAATGGATCTTGACCAAACTTGGTACATAACAACTTGATAGTCTATATTAAAGTATCATATGGCATTGAACTCCTAATGTCCGTTCCTTCGGGGCCGGGGGCCCAAAATCTTTATTTTTGTAAGCGTTAAATATGTTATTCCCGTTAGCTGACTAAACCATTCATCCGATCGCCATGAAACTTTTGGAGACTTTTGAGTACGCTCACGTGATGGAAATTGGCTACTTTTTTTCAAAATGTAACACTCATGGGGCGCCGGGGGCTAAATAATGAGAATTTTTTCTTATATGAGCTATATAAAAATTAGTTTAAGGCTTAGCTGCTTGGAAAATTAATGGATCTTGACCAAACTTGGTACATAACAACTTGATAGCCTATATTAAAGTACCATATGGCATTGAACTCCTAATGTCCGTTCCTTCGGGGCCGGGGGCCCAAAATCCTTTTTTTTTATTTGTAAGCGTTAAATACTTTATTCCCGTTATGATTTACACGATCTTGAAAAGCATGGACTAATATATCTATCATGATCCAGATTGAAATGAACAGGTATTTTAAAGTTATTCTTTTGCACCGATTGGGCCCGGGGGCCCTTAATGTCGTTTTTGTTAATCTATATATATAAAAATCAATGTATGTCTGTGTGCATGTCCTTTATAGCTGACTAAACCATTCATCCGATCATCATGAAACTTTTGGAGACTGGCAACTTTTTTTCTAAATTTATCACTCATGGGGCGCCGGGGACCCATAATGTCATTTTTTGCTTATATGAGCTATATAAAATATAGTTTCAGCGCTACCTACTGTGTAAATTGATGGATCTTAACCAAACTTTGTATTTAAAAATTTGATAGCCAATATTAAAACACTAAAGGGAACTGAACTCCTAATAGTCATTCCTTCGGGGCTGGGGGCCCAAAAAATTCTTTTTCTTAAACGTTTAAGATTTTATTCACCATTCAATTATTAACAATATTGACAACTAATGACACATGTATCCATTATTATACACATTGAAATGAACAGGTATTTTGAACTTTATATCTTGCACTGGGGCCCTTAATGTCGTTTTTTGCTTATGTGAGCTTTATAAAAATTAGTTTTTGCGTTAGCTACTGAGTAAATGAATGCATCTTAACCAAAATTTGCATACAAAAATTTAGTAGCCCATATTGACATAATTAAGGTTTCTAAACTTCTAATGTCAATATATTCGGTGCCGGGGGCCCCAAATGTCTTTTCTTCGTATATGTTTAAGATATTTTTCCCCATTCAATTTTTCACGATCTTGAGGAATATATCTATGAGGAAACTGAATTAAATGAACAGGTTTTTGAAATTGACACCTTTCACTAAAGGGGCCCCTAAATGTCGTTTTTTTCCTTATATTAGCTGTATAAAAATTAGTATTCGCGTTAAATACTGAGAAAATTAATGGATCTTGACCCATCTTAATATATAAAAACTTAAGGGTTTATATTTTATTACTATAGGGCACTGAACTCCTAATTTTCATTCCCTTGGGGCAGGGGGCCCAAAATTTCATTTTTAGTAAATGTTCAATATTTTATCGTTCATTCAATATTGAGACATATAAATAAATGTATGTATTTTGAAATTTATTCAAATTAAAATGTCTTTCGCACTTTATTTCTTGCGATAATTATGCCCTGGGGCCCATAATGTAGTTTTTTGCTTATATGAGGTATATAAAAATAAGTTTATGCGTTAGCTACCGAGTAAATGAATGGACCTTAACCAAAATTTGTATACAAAAACTTGGCAGCCGATATTAAAATACTATAAAGCACAGAAATTCAAATTTCCATTCCTTCGGGGCCTGGGGCCCCAAATGTCTTTTCTTCGTATATGTTTGAGATAGTTTTCCCCATTTAATTTTTCACCATCTTAAGGAATATATCTATGAGGAAACTGAATTAAAATGAACAGCATTTTTTAAAATTGAAATCTTTCACCGAATGGGCGCAGGGGCCCCTAAATTTCGTTTTTTATATCAGTATATAGCTATAATATATTACTATAGGGCACTGAACTCCTAATCTCCATTCCCTCGGAGCTGGGGGCCCCAAATGTCATTTTTACTGCACGGTAACAATTTAATTCCCCATTCAATTTTACACGATATTGAGAAATTTAGCTTGAGTACAATGGCAATAAAAAAATTAAATTATCACTCATTTTTTGGCTGGGCCTCTTAATATCGTTTTTCCTTTTGTAAGTTTTTAATTATTAATTTATGTAACAGTTTGCTATTAAACTTGGACTTTTTTTTCTCACTTCCCCGAAGGTTTATGGCATAATTCTTTTAAAAAATACCAATCTTTGGTTTCTTTCAATTTATTCATTTTTAAAGAGATCGTTGCAACGCACGACGGGTCTGCTAGTTATAAAATAAAAAAACAAAGGGGGCACCATGGGCGCCCTACAACCCCTATTATAAAATACTTTGTGTGCATTTCAGAAAGCTTAATATTTCGTATTGATCAAACAAGGACAAGTTAGTTGGGCTTTTGAAAAAGGTGCGATCCGTAGGCACCCAAAAAAAGTGCATTTTTTCAAAATAAATAGATTTCAGCTGAAAACTTCCGTCATTTTTGACGGCTGATACGTTAGTAAATAATATAATAGTCCTAGGAACTCACTCACTCATTGGATGTTGAACGCTGAGGAACGATGTACTACAGTCTATAGCTGTTACAAAATCGTGTGGTGATTAGCACTGTAACACACTGTAACACTGTAGCACTAACGGGCTCGAATCCGTGTGAAGGAAAGGGCTTGTTCCCGGGGCCTAGGGCGTCCCTGAGTCACCCCGCTCTGAATAGGTACCTAACACTACATGTAGTTAGGCGGCTGGGTAATGAGTGGTACACACAAAGCCGTGGCCTGTGAACGCTGCATCATTTGCCAACAGATCATCTGTCATGGTCTGTGGACGCAACTATCTTCTGCATAGAAGGAGCGTCTGTATAGATAAGACAAGACAGTAAAAATTTTTTTACATGACGTCATTGTATGATCTTATATTTTAAAATACAAGGTGTGCATCGGTGCGCTTAAATGATTATAAATTAAAGATGCGCAGTAAAAAAATATTATATGACGTCATTGTTTTAGCTCATAGTTTAATTTTGGAAAAGGGAACAATGTAAAAAGAGGATTTGATGATGGTTAATTATAAAATACTTTGTGTACATTCCAGGAATTTTTAATATTTCGTATTTATCAAACAAGAATAAGTTACTTAAGCTTTTGACAAAAAAAAACAAAGTGGGCGCCGTAGGCGCCCTACAACCCCTATTATAAAATACTTTACGTGCATTTCAGAAAGTTTAATATTTCGTATTTAAAAAGGACAAGTTATTTAGGCTATTGAAAAAGTGGGGTACCGTAGGCGCCACGGCGCCCCAGCACAATCTAGTCTTTAAGAAAAAGAAAAGCTTAGACTTAACAAAACAATAAAATAAGTAATTTCAAACAAAAAGATGGTATAAAGAAAGCTAACTCGGTCTACATTCAAATAACAACATCCGCTTAGAGAGAATGCTTAGACAATGTGGACAGAAAGCTTGACTTTTATCACAACACTGCTTAAACGACATGAACTGTAGCCTAAAATGTAGACACAATTTAAGATAATACCTGATTGTTAATATCTTACCGTAGTGTTGTAGAAACAAACATCAGTATTAGATATACATTATGAGTTTCAACACTATTTTGGTAAAACTTTATTGAAGCATAAATTGGCTCTGAAAAATTCATACATTTTGCAAAAAATTTTTATTTCCTTGTTAATTACAAAATTATAGTGTTAAGTTTATATAAAATTAATTAAAATTTTGTCATGTTTGCATCTGTTCCCACTTTGTAACTGAAGCTTTATTTTAACTATACAGTTCTGAACTAGCATTTGTGAACTGCATGTTTTGGCATTATTTTCGACGTTTTTATGTAATGTTTTGGGATTTTGACGATATTTTATAAGACACTTAATTATCTCACTCATTCAATTCTAATAAAAATCGTGTCGCTATCAGTTGTAGCGTTCAACACCAACAAGATGCTGAACTTGTGTAGGCGTTATCTAACATATTTGTGCTGTTCGTTTATTTCAGGGGTTTCTAACCAGCAGGTTGCAGGGGGTGCATGAACCATTCAGAGAAAAAAAAGAAAAAGAGGAAGAAAAAAAAACACAAAAGCCTCAGTGCTTCCTCTGAGGAAAAATCCTGTGCAATGACGACACGAAGCCCGTTAGACTCCGAGAGCACTTGGAAAAAGTCCATCCATCCAATTCCAAGGACAGTGTTGAGGTCTTCAAGCAGAAGAGAGCTCGCTTCTTGACCTCAGGTTTGGATTTTCTTTGTCACAGAAACCTGCACTGGAGGCATCATTCAAGGTTACATATCTTATTGCAAAGAACAAGAAGCCCCACACCATTGGAGAACTTTGGTGAAGCATTGTGCTCTGGAGATGGTGGAAGTGATGTGTGGTCACCAGCAGAGTAAGCTGGTTGAGAAAGTTCCTTTGTCCAATGACACTATTCATTCCAGTATTAGTGACATGGCTGCAGAGATTCTGGATCAATTCTTGTGCGAGATGAGAAGCAGTCCTTTTCCATTTAGCATGCAGCTGGATGAATCCACTGATGTAACACAATGCAGTCAGATTCTTGTATTTCTGAGATATGTTCTCAGTGTATTTCTGAAGGAGGAATTTCTCTTTTGTTAGCCACTCCTAGCTACTACCAAACCTGCTGATGTGCTGCAGCTAGTCAGGGCATTCTTCACTGAAAACTAGTTTGACTGGACTTCAAGAATTTCTTCAAATTGCACAGGTGGTGCTCCCTCCATGTTCGGTAAAAAGTCAGGATTTTCAACACTGGTAAAGAAAGAAGTTCCAGATATTGTCCCTACACACTGTATCCTTCATTGTCATGCAAAACTCTACCTCCAACCTTGAAGTCAGTTCTTTCTAATGCATTACAAGTTGTAAATTTTATCCGCTCACATGCCTTGAACCACTGCCTCTTCAAGTTGTTCTGTCAAGAGGTGGTCTCTGAGCATGAAGTTCTGCTCTACCACACTGTGGTGCGCTGGTTTCCAGGGGACGTATACTTTATCGGTTAGTAGAACTGAGGGTGGAGCTTGCCATTTTCTTGCGAGAAAAAGAGAGAGACTTTGCTGACAAGTTTGACTGTCTAAATTTCATTAATTACTTGGCATACCTGGCTGACATCTTCACCATCTTGAATGATTTGAACACAATTCTCCAAGGACCTGCTGTGACTCTAATGGATGCTACTGAGAGTTTGCAAGCCTTCCTTAACAAAGTGCTACTATTCCAATGATGACTAGAAAAGTTCAACTTGGCCAACTTTCCACTCTTGGATGAAGTTGTAATATCTGGTACAGAAGGAAGCACTGAAAGATCACTGCCTGACAACATCAAAGGGGAAATTTCAGATCACCTTTCAACATTGCAAAGGTCCTTTGATGGGTATTTCTGTCAAGAAATTGCTAGGAAAGACCTTTGGATTCGCAATCCTTTTCTCTGTGACTTGGACAACATTGATGACAGTGACTTTGCTTAAGATGACCTGGTTGATTTGAGAACCAGAGAAGTACCGAGGAGTGCCTTCAGTTGCAATACATTGATTGAATTTTGGTGCGCCGTGCTAGATTCCTACCCACAGTAAGCCAAGAGGGCAATACTGACTCTCCTTCCAATTGCCACAACCTTTCTCTGTGAAGCAGGATTCTCCACACCTTTGACGATTAAAACCAAGGAAAGGAATACGTTGATTGCAGAGGATAAAATGAGAGTTGCTTTGTCCAAAACAGTCCCCAGATTTAAATCGCTGATTGATCATAAGAAGCAGCAAATCTCTCACTAAATTCCCTGTTGCCTATGGTCAAAACTTTTGTGTTTCTAAAATAAACGTAGTTTATTATGCATTTTCTGGAAGTTTCACGAGGGGGTGCATGAAATTGTTTGGGCATCTGAAGGGGTGCATGGACCCCAAAAGGTTAGGAACCACTGGTTTATTTGCTAAGTTGTTTTTGTTTTTTTAAAAATCAAAATACTATTTTGGTTGTAGGCTCATAAGCACTTACTACCACAATAGACTATTGATTTGAAACTGAGGATATTTTTAATACTTACGAAATTTTCTTGGAAATTAGCATCTTTTTGGTGTGATTTTATTGAATTACATTTATTCAATGGGTAAATTATTCTTCTATATCTGCCAAATGTCTTTAACTGCGTGATTTGCCTGCTCTTCTCGACCAACCCAAATAATGAAGATAACTGAGCTTTCTTGTTTAGTGGCTAACATTGCTGAGAAGCTTCATTGGGGGGGGGGCGGGTCACTTAAGTTATACATTGTCGTTTACTATGTCCAGCAAGGGTTACACAGTTACTGTTCCATAAAACTTTAAAAGCACAACAAAACTGACTTTAAGGTACGTTAAAATGAAAGAAA
The DNA here is from genome assembly GCA_944989445.1 of Ampullaceana balthica. Taxonomy (NCBI): domain Eukaryota; kingdom Metazoa; phylum Mollusca; class Gastropoda; family Lymnaeidae; genus Ampullaceana; species Ampullaceana balthica. The sequence continues at coordinate 77,174 of CALYLW010002161.1, read as the reverse complement.
GAACACGATTATGAATTTTAAAAAAAACTTTTGTCAGTATCTTGTAACATTGGTAAGAGAAAATGTGATAAAATGATAAAATATTTTTTTATTTTGTCATATTAAAAATAATTTGTTTTTTTTTGTTTCACAAGCATTGTTATCAATTGTGAAAAAAAAACTGTTCTTAAAAAATTATTGTGCCAGGAGAGAAACCTTTAAGTCTTTAAATGAATTTGTCATTGTAAAAGAGTCTGAAATGTATTTTGAAAGTGCTGGGGTGGGGGTGTGTATTGTATTCATCATTTCTTGTGTTCTGTCAAAACTTGAAGAAGACTTTTCTTTAGTTCGTTGTTCTAACGCAAACAAAAAAATTTTAATTGTGTTTTTATTTAAATTCCATGATAGTGACTTTAACTTAGATTGACAAACAAAGGTTAAATATAACCGCTTTTATGAGTCGCCACATGACCACCAGAATAAAAATAAACGCTACTTATTAAATGCTTTTAAAATTAAAATGAAAAAAATCACTAATCCAATTGGAAATGACGAAAAGAAAAATTAATGGAGCCTTAAGCAGACCGATGTTTTGAGACGTTTTATATTAACTTGGTCTTTAAAATTATTTTTCTGGAAATAGCTTTAATTATAGGAGTTTTGTATAACATTATTAAGTTCATCCTCAAGATACGGATGACGGTGTATAGGTGTTGCATACTTTCATGATAAATCCGGAGCTGAACTATTTTACCATTTAAAGAGAGTGAATCCCATTTTCAGAAATAGCTCTAAGCAACCCGCATACTGAATCGTTAATAAGAGTAGGGGAAACAAATTCAATATACAAAAATGTATCGATTGGTCCACTGCTACACCAACATACATAAACTCGCCCCTCTCCTAGGTGAACACTGATGAGGCCATTGCTGGCATATCTGTGTTAAGACGACAGTACTGAAGCTTCCTGCTTGTTGCTGTCAGGAGATAAGTGACTGTAACAAAGCTTACACAAAAGAAATATTTAGGCGACAAAGTTTGACACATTCATATATGTCTAATCATGCTCTAAACTCTACAGTTCCCCATACTCAAGATGAGATGACCAATAAATTATCCTTATCACTGACACACCTGAAATAATTGAAACATTATGTATACCGTATATTCCGATGTATACAACGACGTTTTAACCCCTAAATATCTTGTGTTCATACAATGCAGCACCAGTACTGTAATACAGTACAGTATAAAAATAGCTAACAGTCAAGACCCCACCATGTCATACCGGCAAGAAGAAAGAAATATGAAGCCAGTTTGAAACTAAAGTGTGTTGGAAGAGGGGTGGTCTCATACGGCGGAAATTGCTTAAACCCTTTATTTTAGCATGAAAGCTAGGTGGGCGTCGTCTTATACGCCGGAATATACGGTAATATTATCACAACAAGATCATGACAGCAACATATTCGTCTTGTCGAGTAAAGCCTGCAATGCTAAGAGTAGGCTCAAAGTGTAGGCCTAAACCGTTAGTGACTCAGAATTCTAAGAGTAGTCACAAACCAGTGACCTTAGTAGTAAGTTAAGTGCAACACAATTCCATTGAGATAGCACTATTACTAATTTTATCCGTCTCTCTTTGCGTGATTTACTTTTACGGATCAACTCAAATTTGTCATTTCTACGTTTCTGTATAAAAGAAATCTTGCCCCTGGAAAAAACTTCTGTCTGTTTTAAAGCAAATAGCTTTCATCGCCATGAAAGATTTTTGTCGATGATAAGCTTTGGTGTTTTACACTCTAATTTCTTTGGTGTTTTACACTCTAATTTCTTTGGTGTTTTACACTCTAATTTCTTTGGTGTTTTACACTCTAATTTCTTTGGTGTTTTACACTCTAATTTCTTTGGTGTTTTACACTCTAATTTCTTTGGTGTTTTACACTCTAATTTCTTTGGTGTTTTACACTCTAATTTCTTTGGTGTTTTACACTCTAATTTCTTTGGTGTTTTACACTCTAATTTCTTTGACGGAATCGTAGCTATCGACGTCACAGTTGCCTTGCTCACAATTTCACCACATTTATAAGAAACTAGTGGGAAAAGCCTGCTAAGGCTCTCACACACGCATAGTTCGTGCGTGGTTTCGGTAATTGACGTTCTGCGCTAAAACAATGACATCATATAATATTTTTTTTACGGCGAACATTTTTTAATTTATTTATAATAATTTTGCGCGCCTTTTTGCGCGCCTTTCGAGTGCCTTTTTGCGCACCTTTCGATAGGGGAGACACACGCACAGGTACGGCGATTATGTATTAGATAAGCAAAGAACACAAGCAATGAGATAAATATAAACATGTAGAACAACTAAAAATTGTTGTTCCGCACGAATTGATTTATTTTAGATTTTAACATTGCCGTACAATTGTAATCCTCCAAAGTTGAGTCCAGCTACATGTCCATGTTCTGAGTCGTGGGTCACGTCCCTTGGTGGTATTGGCTAGAGATCAGCGAACAAGTCTCTGACTCCTCTCAATGATCGTTTCCAACCCAGTCCGGCACAGAAGTGATCGATCTTAGCTCCTATACAGAAGTCTCGCCTTGACCTCTCTGTTAGAGTACAATGCGATGTAATGAATTCGTTATAAATGATATCAATGGTGTCAAGGTTAAACAGCCGTCATGGAAAATGACGATTTTATTGTAGCCTATAATTACCCGATATCACACTGTTTTCTCAATTCTGTCGTCTTCGTTTGGCCCCAATGTTGCGTTGTACACTGTTTAAGACGGCCACCTCTGAGAGAATACATGAACTTACTGTACACTGTATAAGAAGGCAACCTCTGAGAGAATACATGAACTTACTTTACACTGTATAAGACGGCAACCTCTGAGAGAATACATGAACTTACTGTACACTGTATAAGAGGGCAACCTCTGAGAAATACATCAACTTACTGTACACTGTATAAGACGGCAACTTCTGAGAAATACATGAACTTACTGTACACTGTATAAGACGGAAACCTCTGAGAGAATACATGAACTTACTGTACACTGTATAAGACGGCAACCTCTGAGAGAATACATGAACTTACTGTACACTGTATAAGACGGCAACCTCTGAGAGAATACATGAACTTACTGTACACTGTATAAGAGGGCAACCTCTGAGAAATACATCAACTTACTGTACACTGTATAAGACGGCAACTTCTGAGAGAATACATGAACTTACTGTACACTGTATAAGACGGCAACCTCTGAGAGAATACATGAACTTACTGTACACTGTATAAGACGGCAACTTCTGAGAAATACATGAACTTACTGTACACTGTATAAGACGGCAACTTCTGAGAAATACATGAACTTACTAGACACTGTATAAGACGGCAACCTCTGAGAGAATACATGAACTTACTGTACACTGTATAAGACGGCAACTTCTGAGAAATAAATGAACTTACTGTACACTGTATAAGACGGCAACTTCTGAGAAATACATGAACTTACTGTGCACTGTATAAGACGGCAACCTCTGAGAGAATACATGACCTTACTGTACACTGTATAAGACGGCCACTTCTGAGAAATACATGAACTTACTGTACACTGTATAAGATGGCAACTTCTGAGAGAATACATGAACTTACTGTACACTGTATAAGACGGCAACTTCTGAGAAATCTTATCTTATCTTATCTGTTTACAGACGCTCCTTCTATACAGAAGATTATTGCGTCCTACGCTTATCTATGGTTTGTGTTTAGTCCTGCATTTTTATTAGAGATTTAAATGCTGATAAAGTGTTGGTTTTCCTGGATTCTTCAGGCAACCCATTCCACGCCCGAATTCCGGACGGGAAGAAGGAAAACTTGTATGTGTTTTTTCTTGCATACGGAATAAGAAAGGTGTTTTTACCCTTATGTCTATCTGAGGGTTGTATTAAGTTATCTTTGTGTTGTATTTCTAAATTATAATTAATTGCTTTATGTATGATTACTACTTTGCTCTTGGTTCTTCTATCCTCTAGTGTTTCAAGGTTTAATGGTTTAACTAATGGTGTTATTCTTGTCAGTTTCGAATATTCTCCAGTAATGAATCTGGCAGCTCTTTTTTGAATTTGTTCTAGTTTATCAATGTTTTCTTTGGTGGATGGGTCCCATACAGAAGATGCATATTCTAGTACAGGTCTCACCAAAGTGAGGTAGCTTTTTAGTTTTATATCTCTATTACATTTGTTAAAGTTCTTTTTTATAATACATGAACTTACTGTACACTGTATAAGACGGCAATTTCTGAGAAATACATGAACTTACTGTACACTGTATCAGACGGCAACTTCTGAGAAATACATGAACTTACTGTACAGTGTATAAGATGGCAAGCTCTGAGAAATACATGAACTTACTGTACACGAGTTGGAGTCTCCATATAAAATCAGGCTTCCCTCCTCCCTCCTACAAAGGGAAACAATTTCCTCCTCATTAAAACCCCGAACAGCATTTACCATCACAGGATTATCTTTCTTGGAACATACGCAATTTAGTAATGTGATGGCAGAAAAATTTCAAGGAGAAAAAAACATGTCCATAAAACAGCCAGCAAGAGTCTCTGAGATCATTTAGCTCACCGTTTATTACTAAACACTTATTAGACGTTTACGCGATAAGAAATTTCAGTCCGTTGTTTTGTGGCGTATTACAATAGAAGAAAGTTTTTTTTTGCGTTTGTTTCCTGTAACAAAATATTTTCTTTCCAAAAGGGGTTCTAAAAATAAATAGCTTACCCCTCTCTCGCCAACTGTATTACATTTTTTTCACCCATTGTATCACAATATCCCATTCAATAATATATTAAAATAAATAAAACATACCTGAGCTAGAGGTCTCAAGGTTGTCTTCAAGGTCAAATGAAATGTAGGTCTCACCTGAAATATAGAAATATTATTAAGCTACGTAAGACATTTTTAAAAAATATATCGTTAAAGAAGATTGAGTGTCAAGTAATTTTTTTTACCAATCGATTTATTTTCAAAATAAAAAAAAATTAAACAAAACAAACTCCCTTTAAATTGGCTTCGGCCACTAATAAACTTATAAATGTACCAGAAATAATTAACCCCGAGTGTGAATTTAATAATAACGCTAGAAAGGATTTGAAAGGAAATTTCTTACCCAAGTTTGTGAGTTTATCTAGAATTGTCTGTCCAGACGCTCTCACCGCTACCAGACTCTCACAGAGAAGCACCGTGTCACCGGTAGCTGGGGAAAGTTGACGATGATGGATAACTTTATAGCAGTAATGGTCCATGCTAGTCCAGCTTGCTCATCGCACGCTGATTTTCACAATTTTAGCTTAATGAAAAGTATTTAATTGTTCTTCAATGTCAATCTATTCCTTCAATGATTAAAAGAGATAGAAATAACACGGGTGTCTTTCTTTTATTTCTCTCTTAATAAGCTTCTTTAAAAAATGATTGCTCCATTAACTAAAAAAAACAACAAAAAAACAACATTGCAAACGATTCCAGAATGTTTAGAATCTCATGCAGCACTGACATCTGACGTATTGAGACTATCTTAGTTTCGTTGAATAAAAAGCAAATTACCTGCTGAAATATGAACTTAATTTATAATATATGTCAAGTAATCCTGCAATCATTGGCACAACCTACAATCGACATAAACAAAGTAATCGGGCAAACATTGAAACAACCTACCATTGACATAAACCAAGTAATCGGCTAGCCCAGTCCACAGGAAGAATGCACGATTTAACTCCACGGCAAAGGTCGCTAGTTTGCCTGCAAGAGCACAAATATTAAGACAAATCTCAAATAATGTAAATATATTTTTACTTATTATATCTCACCAGCGCACTTCAAGATTGTAAAATAAAAATTGTGTTAAAATTGGTTTTACTAGCAAAAATCTCAAAATATACCTGAGGCTCTGTGACACGCTAATTTAGTGCTTTAGCCAAAAGTATTTTAATTTTAATTAAAAACCAAGAGAACCAATCTTTGTCTGTTTTTTACTGTAATTACAGCAGTTGTGATTTTTTTCTCTATTTTAAGTTTCCACCAATTCACTCAAATATATGACTCACCAGATTTTTCGTGATTCTTTATCGCGTCAAGAACACGTGAGAGTATGGCATCAATTTGTGCTTGGTCGTCTGAAAATGAACTTTGCTGTTCAAGTAAAATAGTCATGTAAATTCATTTTGGGATTTTAACTAGTAAACGAAGAACTAAAACCTAATTTGTTAGCTGTCCTGACCTTGGTCGTCTGCCTCACATTCTAACTCCTTCGCCTGGGCTACGATGTTAGCCACAGTGGGAATCACCTCGCTTGTGAACGAACCTGGAACAGTATTAAATGAAATAATTATACAATACCTCATTTTTGAAATGCAATACTCGTAATGCGAGTAGTTGGAAAATGGATGAAAATGTGACATACAAATTATTGAAGAAAAAAATTAACTCAAGAAGGGTAGGTTCATATAATTTTATATCTAAAATATCTCTTTTATTATTACTAGTCTTATATTAACTTGCTTTGTAAGTTTAATCGGAACCGTCCCACTATTTGTTTATAATTTTTTCACGTGCTTAGTTCACGCGTTGACGCCGACCGTCACTGTTCACACCCCCTACCGTCCCTGCGCCTAGTTTTTAAAACCAGGGGAGATAATTGTGTTTCAGTCTGTAAATGTCGCGTTTAAACATAATCACTACTTTTAGTTATGTCTCATATATAAGGGATTTATAGTCAAAAGGTAAGCTTGCTTTGCACTTACTGTAAAATGCGTACACTAAAAAGTAGAAAATTTTTAATATAAGACTAGTTTTTAAAAAGTGTTTTTAGTGTTGATTATTTTTAAACTAATGTAGATTTTTAAAAATATAAGGCTTTAATGCCTTAATCAATAAATTACATTAAAAATGTCTAAAAGGCCCACTTATAAAGTAAGGGACAAAAATTTCAGGAGATTCTGACCATCGCTAAGCTCAGTGACGACTTGCTGTATTTCTTGTACCAGCTCGCTTAAATCGGCATTCCTTTCGTCTCGTGTCCATACAGTTTCCTTGATCAATCAAATAAATTTTACATTATAATATCATTTTTTGTTCTTGATGACTTAAAGTTAAGGACGCCAGCAAAACATACTTAGATGCTGCAGACTTGACTTTTTCTCTATACTATAAATATAGACATAGGTCTGGCAACTTGTTTAACATAGTGTATTTTTACAGTCCATCATGCAATGGCCAAAAACATGAAATTCTGAACCAACATTTAATTTCAAAAATGATGTAAAATATTTTTATTTGTATTAAAACGACGGAATTTTTCTCTCGTCACCTGTAAAAAATATTACATATCACAAGATACATTAAAAAAATCCTACTCTAGATACGTCAACTGTTGCTACTAAAACAGCAATTAGTAAAATAGTCTTCATGGTTGAGATTGAGTCTTAGAGTATAGACTAAGTATTGCCGCACCGGATCAGTACACGTAAAACCGGAAGGCAAAGAAGCAATGATCTTTATATAATCCGTCCATGAGGTCAGAATATGTTACTCTATAGCTCGATGTGTGAGGGGAAACATTGTGAACAGCTGATAACACCCGCGGTAATGAATCTTTCACACTTAGCTCCCATGAAAGCTCATGATACAACGAGTGATTGTGGAAACTTTTAGTTTCTTTTAAAAAGTCACTTACTTCAAATTGAAATTTTAAATTGTTTAATGGTATTAGTTTGATGGTTTTTTGCAAGAATAAATTTTGAAATTTAACAATATTCCAAGCTTATTAGTTTAATGAACAACGTTTAGCCTCAAGAGTTGAACCACATCCCATGGATACATTACATGCTGCTGAACAGCCTTGAGAGTTGAACCACAGCCCATGGATATATTACATGCTGCTGAACAGCCTTGAGAGTTGAACCACAGCCCATGGATACATTACATGCTGCTGAACAGCCTTGAGAGTTGAACCACTGCCCATGGATATATTACATGCTGCTGAACAGCCTTGAGAGTTGAACCACTGCCCATGGATATATTACATGCTGCTGAACAGCCTTTAGAGTTGAACCACAGCCCATGGATATATTACATGCTGCTGAACAGCCTTGAGAGTTGAACCACAGCCCATGGATATATAACATGCTGCTGAACATAGTTCATTAACTAGAGCTCGGTAGGTAGTCCCGGCAGCGGTGCAGACGTGTTAAATACATGTGGAGCGGATCATTATTTGCAGGCGAACAAAATTGCTAAAAACAGCTTCTGATATATTCACGCTTCTTCTGACACAGAGATTATTCAAATATTTCCTGTAACTGATATTTTGAAGCAAAAATTGGCAATGCTGTTATCCCATTTCTCGGGCGAATGATTAATATGTTATCCAATTTTTCGGCCGATCAATTACGAATAAATCAGATGTTTTCAAATATAAATGCACCATGTGTGCGTATTATTTATATTTTTTTGAAATAATAAATTTACAAAAACAATTTGGGATTAAAATTAACTTTTTTGTTAACGTTATTGTTTTTTAAATTGCGTTGCTCAGCGTCCGTCCCCTTTTCACTAGTTGCTGTTGATTGCAAATAAATCAATAGTTTCCATAAAATTACTAAAGATTTAGACATTAAACATTGTTGTTGGTCTCATAAAAAAGTTCAAGCCTTTCTCATCTTAAGCCATCGTTTTGACATGCAGTAATAATATATGACTAATATATGACTAATATATCAACACTGCTATATTATATCAACACTGTTATATTATATCAACACTGCTATATTATATCAACACTGATATATAACCGTTATATGAAAGGCAATAAACTCTTCAGAAATTTCCAGGCCCAACATGTTATGCACACAGATACCCAATTATTACTGCAACATAAAATTAAAAGAATAGGCAGATTTTATCAGCACGATTTTGCTGTAAAAATGTTAAAGGTATAAATAAACAACTTTTGTTTTTTGCGCGTGTGTGTGTGAACACCACACGAATTTTTCACATCTTTGTTAAACGTACCTACTTGAATGTCCCGCTTTCTTCGAATCAGGAATATTGCTATATATAGCTTAAGTAAACGAATGTTCCTTTCTAGTTTATTAAATTATGATGATTTCAATATCAAAGGAAAAATATAGCCAGGTGCAGAAAATACCAATATGTATATATATATATATTATATATATATATATATATATATATATATATATATATATATATATATATATATATATATATGTATTTAGTTCATGTACCCTTTCAGGATTTCTTGGTTTGCTTCTTATAAACGTTTGTAAACCCTGAATAATTAATGTGCCTACCAAGTTATGCAAGGGAGGTTATGATTTTGTAGAACAAAATCTGGTCTAGTAACATTATGAATTATACAAAAAATTTATTACCTTTGCCATGGAGTAAAATTAGTATGGACTTATTTACTTCTGTCATTGGCGTTGCGTAAATTATACAAATTGTATTTTGTATATAAGTTAGATTTGATTTTCTGGTGTGAGTTGTTAGTTTTAATTGCACTTTCATTGGTTTAGAGAAGATGTAGACAAAGTCTTCTAGAAGTTTCTTAGAATGCCCTTCTAGTTTCACACAAAATAAATCGGTATTGTTTTGTATTTAAATTTTTTAAGATAATCGGTATAAATATGAGTGACCGCTATTATTGAAGGCTTTCGTATCATTCTTTTGAATGGTTAAAATTAAGGGTTCTGATGCATTTTATGATTCCTGTTTGCCACTTGTTGGCACATGGGCATGCTTGTTACAAATTTGCATTTTCAAGGACAGCCGTGCCCAGCTCTGTTCAAATAAAGATAACAGTGTACAGCTATAGTCAAACAAAGCTAACAGTGCCCAGCTATAGTCAGTCAAGGACGGCCTTGCTCAGCTATAAAATCAAACTTTATAGATGTAAAGTTGAAGGACAATAACTTATTCCCCTTTCGGTCATCTTAAATAAACATTAATTCACGTGAAGATCAACTTTTAAAAAAGCGTTCAACTTCTCATTTAGCTTTTATAAATAATTCATTTAAAATATCATGTAGTGCACATAATTTTATACGGGCTTTAAATCACATTCCCCTATGCCCACGATGAAATTAAATACTTACTTTACCCATGACTGTAGACTGTTGTGATCCCTAGTCACTTACATAGCTAAATAGTCATTCTGACTAAATATTATGCGTGTTTATGTATATCATTTTATTAACATTTTCTAAAGTACCGTTACTTCAACAAATTATGTCATGAAACGAAATGCCTACTGTAATTTATGTTTACTAAATATGTCAGTAATTGTCTATAAATTGTTCAATAAAATCGGTATGCTCGATATAATCAGCACTCTTTGTTTATTGTCCAGCAGCATGTGCGGTTCCAAAATCACTTGAACATTTAGACATCCCTTCTTTAACTAATGTGTGAAACAGCTTCCTTGTCCACTCCTGTGGCTTGAATATACATAACTTCAGTTCCGTGCACAAAGAATTTGGCTTTATTAATGGAAGTAATGAGTTGTTTTTTTTAAACCATCGCAAATCGCCAGTGAACTTGTACTTTCTTTATTTGCTAACATAAACTCAAACTTTGATGCAGCTGTACACAAGAAACATTCTGCTAACAGAGTTGCCGCCAGACATTTGATGGTTTGAATGTTGGCTAGAAGTATTACACGGGCTTGCCGCATGACTCATTTAGCCAGTATGACAATCGTGATTGGTAACACAGGCTTTGGTTGTGCATTTACGGTTCGTTAGCCAGTGTGACAATGGCTATTGCTGACATCAAAGCCTATGTAGTGACAGTTCTTTAGCCTGTAATACAATGGCTATCCCTAACAAAGGCTTTAGTCGTAGAGTTACAGTTCGTTAGCGAGATTGACAGTGGTTAATGCTAACACAGGCGTGGGTCATGCAGTGCCGGTACGTTAGCCTGCGTTACAATGGTTAGTTTTAACACAGGCGTGGGTCATGCAGTGCCGGTACGTTAGCCTGCGTTACAATGGTTAGTTTTAACACAGGCGTGGGTCATGCAGTGCCGGTACGTTAGCCTGCGTTACAATGGTTAGTTTTAACACAGGCTTTGGTCATGCAGTGCCGGTACGTTAGCCTGCGTTACAATGGTTAATTTTAACACAGGCTTTGGTCATGTAGTGCCGGTACGTTAGCCTGTGTTACAGTGGTTAGTTTTAACACAGATTTTGGTCATGTAGTGCCGGTACGTTAGCCTGCGTTACAATGGTTAGTTTTAACACAGGCTTTGGTCGCGGCCACGGAACAGCACGTTGGTCTCCAGGAGGATGCAGAAGGAAATGATGACGAGGTAGACCATGATCGTCACGAACCCGTAGACCGGGGTCAGTGTCCAGTTGAAGCACTTCATGGACCCCCAGAGGTAGGCGATGGTCAGGAACAACGTGAGGACCGCGAAAACCATCCCCTCACTGTCGATGACCGTCCCGTTTTTGCTGATGCTGAGGTTGTCTATCAGCCAGGGAATCCCTGCACAGAAATACGTAAATAATTATATATATATATATATTTATATATATATATATATATATATATATATATATATGCAGATATATATAATGTAACAATTTGATAACTTGCCTAGCTCTACTTTGAAATGTATGGAAACGAATGCAATAAAACAGAGTTGATAAATATAAAACATATGACAACATTTAATAGTAACAGTATTTAAATAGGTGACACGTTAAAACTTGGGCTGTACCAGATTCAATTTTTTGAAAATCGGCCGGAGCCGGATTTGTAAAAATGGCAGGATTCCGGGTTTTACCGGGGCTGGAGCCGAAATCCAGTACCACTCCTAGTTAAAACCAAATTAAATCTTTAGGAAACAGAATTATATGTTCATTGTAAGATGTATTTTTTGTGTTACAAGAGAGATAAGAAAAAGTTTTATGATTACTATATAGTTGATATTTAAAAAACAAAATTAGTTAAAAAGTATGTGACTGAGAAAAGTAAATATGTTTAAAAATAATTTATTTTGTGTAAATTTATTTTTTAAATGGAACTTTCCAGTTTCATTCCAATTAAATTTTTACAATTTATAACGTTTTAGATTGACATATTAAAATATTACTTTTTATTCCCATCCATGGTCCCAAAAAACTTAATTGAACAAATCACACACATATATTTCAACAAATAAACAAACATATTCGTAATATATATAATATAAAAGCCCAAGTCACTCATTGGATGTGGAACGCTCATGATGTAGAACAGTCTATAGCAGTTTTAAAAAATCGTGTGGTGATTAGCGCTGTAAAAATATTTAATATGACGTCATTGGTTGATCTTATATTTAACACAAGGTGTGCATCAAAAGGTGTGCAAATTAATTACAAATTAAAGACGCGCTGTAAAAAATATATCATATGACGTCATTGCNTTTAGCTTATATCTTAATTTTGGAAAAAGGGAACGATGTAAAAATAGGATTTGATGATTTATAATTATAAAATACTTTGTGTACATTTCAGGAAGTTTAATATTTCGTATTTATCAAACAAAAAGGAAGTTTAATATTTCTTATTGATCAAAGAAGGATAAGTTTCTTGGGCTTTTGACAAAAAACAAAAGTGGGCGCCGTAGGCGCCCTACAACTCCTGTTATTAAATACTTTGCGTACATTTCAGAAAGTTTAATATTTCGTATTTATCAAAAAATGATAACTTAGTTGGGCTTTTGAAAAAGGTTGGCGCCGTAGGCGCCCTAAAAAAGGGGGCGCCGCAGGCGCCACGGCGCCGCAGCACAATCTAGTTGTTTATATTTAAAGATTTTTTATTTACTTCCTATTGACTTACCTAGGCATAAGAGGATATCAAAGATATTACTTCCTATTGACTTACCTAGGCATAAGAGGATATCAAAGATATTACTTCCTATTGACTTACCTAGACATAAGAGGATATCAAAGATATTACTTCCTATTGACTTACCTAGGCATAAGAGAATATCAAAGATGTTACTTCCTATTGACTTACCTAGACATAAGAGGATATCAAAGATGTTATTTCCTATTTATTGACTTACCTAGACATAAGAGGATATCAAAGATGTTACTCCCTATTGACTTACTTAGGCATTAGAGGATATCAAAGATGTTACTTCCTATTGACTTACCTAGACATAAGAGGATATCAAAGATATTACATCCTATTGACTTACCTAGGCATAAGAATAAGAAGATATCAAAGATATTACTTCCTATTGACTTACTTAGGCATAAGAGGATATCAAAGATGTTACTTCCTATTTATTGACTTACCTAGGCATAAGAGGATATCAAAGATGTTACTTCCTATTGACTTACCTAGGCATAAAAGGATATCAAAGATGTTACTTCCTATTGACTTACCTAGGCATAAGAGGATATCAAAGATGTTACTTCCTATTGACTTACCTAGGCATAAGAGGATATCAAAGATGTTACTTCCTATTTATTGACTTACCTAGACATAAGAGGATATCAAAGATATTACTTCCTATTGACTTACCTAGGCATAAAAGGATATCAAAGATGTTACTTCCTATTGACTTACCTAGGCATAAGAGGATATCAAAGATGTTACTTCCTATTTATTGACTTACCTAGACATAAGAGGATATCAAAGATGTTACTTCCTATTGACTTACCTAGGCATAAAAGGATATCAAAGATGTTACTTCCTATTGACTTACCTAGGCATAAGAGGATATCAAAGATGTTACTTCCTATTGACTTACCTAGGCATAAGAGGATATCAAAGATGTTACTTCCTATTTATTGACTTACCTAGACATAAGAGGATATCAAAGATATTACTTCCTATTTATTGACTTCCCTAGACATAAGAGGATATCAAAGATATTACTTCCTATTTATTGACTTACCTAGACATAAGAGGATATCAAAGATGTTACTTTCTATTGACTTACCTAGGCATAAAAGGATATCAAAGATGTTACTTCCTATTGACTTACCTAGGCATAAGAGGATATCAAAGATGTTACTTCCTATTGACTTACCTAGGCATAAGAGGATATCAAAGATGTTACTTCCTATTTATTGACTTACCTTGGCATAAGAGGATATCAAAGATATTACTTCCTATTTATTGATTTACCTAGGCATAAGAGGATATCAAAGATGTTACTCCCTATTGACTTACCTAGGCATAAGAGGATATCAAAGATGTTACTCCCTATTGACTTACCTAGGCATAAGAGGATATCAAAGATGTTACTTCCTATTGACTTACCTAGGCATAAGAGGATATCAAAGATGTTACTTCCTATTGACTTACCTAGGCATTAGAGGATATCAAAGATGTTACTTCCTATTGACTTACCTAGGCATAATAGGATATCAAAGATGTTACTTCCTATTGACTTACCTAGGCATAAGATGATATCAAAGATGTTACTTCCTATTGACTTACCTAGGCATTAGAGGATATCAAAGATGTTACTTCCTATTTATTGACTTACCTAGGCATAAGAGGATATCAAAGATGTTACTCCCTATTGACTTACCTAGGCATAAGAGGATATCAAAGATGTTACTTCCTATTGCATTTGATACTGCCATGTCACCGTAACCTTTAAGATATAAAATTTCGCAACTTTTTAAATTTGAATTTTAATTTTGGCCGACAATTTTGTGTCATACTTGTTGATGTAAGACCTTTCTTAAAATTTTAAGTGCATCAATACCACATTCTTTTTATTTCAGGAGTTGACAAAATTTTAAAAAAAAATTTAGTCGTCTAATTTTGTACATATTAATTAACGCAGATAACTGTATCGTCTTTTTAAAATCAATATCCACATTGGTAATACATTAATCATAATTAAATTTTGATAATATTTGACGTTACCGTTGATTGTAATTTCGGTTTTTCCTTAAATATAATGTCATAATAGCAAATGAAAATCCACAATTTAATTATTATTTATGATGTGGTTGCGGGCCGGTTAAAACTAAACCAAGGGCCTTTTTTGGACACCCCTGCTGTACATCCGATCTATAGGCTGTAGCTGTTCGGTAAGTTCGCTGATGGCCGTTTGTACCATTCTTAGCCCAAAGATTTTGTCCTCAAGTCTGGCGAGATATGATAGAGACATCGCTTGGATAGTTAAGGACATAGTGGTTGTTGGCCTGGCGCCACAATACGGCATCCTTTAGTTAATTTTTTTGCTCGTTCTCTATTAATGGTCGAAAAAGTGTCACACTTTGCCTGGTGTTTATCTGGATTCATGCTCGTGCCAGACATGACCTACTTACTATCGGCTTCATTTATTGACTTATGACTGAAATGCCCTACTTCCTACCATACCAAAATCACTTACATTTTTTTTTAAAACTCATGAAAACCACAATATCACTACTACAAAATAGTAACCGCGTATCTTTCAGCTTTAGATTTAATAATATATTTTTGACCGGCATTTACGATTCATACTTACATGTTTATTATCATTATTTGTAGCTGCCTACCATATATGGGTAAATGTATAACATAAAAACAGGGTATTAGTAGGCCTGACAAGACGTAACACAACAGCGAACGTTTCGGCAAAGAGCCTTCCTCAACGGACAAATAGTACACAAATGAAACGAATATAACGAAATAATAAAAACACTTAGCTGCGGTGAAATCCAAGTAGTCCAGTAGAGATAAAGTAAGGAGAGAAAAGTAAGAGCTTATATAGGAAAGGATAGGGTGGGTGTGGCCAATCAATCAGGTTGTCAGTGCAAACACAACGTTGATCCCATGTGGTGTAAGAGTCCCATACTCATGGACCTACCATCTATGGGCTAGTTTCATATCCTTTTGACCATAATGTATGGCTACGCACCACTGTTGGCTACACTCACATATTTACGGCCAGCATTTCTGGCTACCTACCATCTCGGGCTACAAACACACTGGACAGAAGATCCGGTACGCTCGTTCCTGCAGCTAGAACCGTCAGGCCTGTAATCGTTTCGGGAATTCCCCAAACATTTCCTACACAATTAGAAAATAGAGTTGTTACAGTTCCACGAAGAACCAATTATATTAAATTTGGCAAGGAGCCGATTAATTTCACGTTGATAAAATTGGAGTTTTTGTTTTTGTTTCAATAGGATTAAAAATCATTCCTTTATAACAGGGGCGGATTAAGACTACACCGAGCCCCTGGCTGCAAAACAAACTGGGGCCCTATCGAGCCAGCGCCCCTCTAAATGAAATGATTACTAGCAGCTAATATAAGACTGTAGCTAAATATTCCAATGTTTACTTGCTCATACTTTGTCTGTACTACGGGATCGGCCTTCCCAGCCAAAAAGATTATTCATGAAAAAACCGAACAAGAAGAAATAACTGTTTGCCGGTATCCTAAAATTGAGTGTAAAAAGACATTTTTTTTTAAATTACAAAAGAAGGAAAAAAAATATATGGCCGCTTGGAATCGATCCCGACATCGCTTGCACCGCAAGCCTACATACTTCCAAACGACCAGGAGAGCTTGACAGAAGTTGTAAATTTAAAAGATGTAAACATTATTGTTTAATATCCTCTCTAATGGAGCCTATCAAATCAGGTTTTTCGATTACTAAGACTATGGGGTCCAAATAGCGATCAGATTAATAGATAAAATTTTATTAATTTATTTAATTTATATTTTCAGCGATTCATGCAAACATTTGTCCATCTTTATTATAAAATATACTAAATTTGGGGGCCCCTAAATCATCGGGGGCCCCTGGCTTTATACCGTTCAGCCCCCCCCCACTTAATCCGCCATAGTTATGAAACTGTTTTAACGAGAAGAAGGATGGCCTTTGGGGGAAATTTGGAATGAGTTAATGTTTAACATAATTAGATGATACAAAATACATGTATGGCTGTTTCTTAAAGTCTACTCAACTAGAAAAATAAATTATTTTAAATATTTGTTTATCGAGCCACTGAAGTTAAAAAACGTATTTCAATATAAATAATATAACCGATGAAAGTCTAAATATCACGTATTGACATAAATATTGAATTTTATCTAAAGGTCCTTCTAAGAGATGGAATAGCTCTTATCGTAACACAAAATTTTCATTGAACACTCAAAACACACAATTTTTATTTTAAAAAAAAACCATGTGTCTGTTTCCAAATTATAAAATAAGGGTTTGGATTTTGATTTTGTGACTGTTTATGCGTTTCACAGTTAGTCTGTGGTTTAATTTGGTCTTTATTCAGGCAAAAAATAACTTGTTGATATGGCTTCAATATAAATAACTAGGTGAAATGGCATCATTATAAATAACTTGATGAAATGGCTTCATTATAAAAACTGATGAAATGGCTTCATTAAAAAACTGGGAAATGGCTTCATTATAAATAACTTGGTGATATGTCTTCATTATAAATAACTTGACGTGACATGATTTTTGTCTGTCAACATAATGGAGGTTATAGGATGGATGTGGACGTAGTGTGGATGTGGACGTAGTGTTGATGTGGACGTAGTGTGTATGTGGACGTAGTGTGTATGTGGACGTAGTGTGGATGTGGACGTAGTGTGGATGTGGACGTAGTGTTGATGTGGACGTAGTGTTGATGTGGACGTAGTGTGGATGTGGACGTAGTGTGGATGTGGACGTAGTGTGGATGTGGACGTAGTGTGGATGTGGACGTAGTGTGGATGTGGACGTAGTGTGGATGTGGACGTAGTGTGGATGTGGACGTAGTGTGTATGTGGACGTAGTGTGTATGTGGACGTAGTGTGGATGTGGACGTAGTGTGGATGTGGACGTAGTGTGGATGTGGACGTAGTGTGGATGTGGACGTAGTGTGGATGTGGACGTAGTGTGGATGTGGACGTAGTGTGGATGTGGACGTAGTGTGGATGTGGACGTAGTGTGGATGTGGACGTAGTGGGGTCTAGCCGACACGGTCAATAAACGTTTAAATGTTTAAGACTGTTCGCGCTCCTTTGTTGCATCATTGAACATTTTACCAAATACATTTGAGGGAATTCAATTTTGGAAACAAAGAAAGAGCTAATAACATCTCGACTAACCTGCCATCGTTATCATACCATCACGACTAAACTGCCATCGTTATCATACCCTCACGACTAACCTGCCATCGTTATCATACCATCACGACTAACCTGCCATCGTTATCATACCATCACGACTAATCTGTCATCGTTATCATACCATCACGACTAACCTGCCATCGTTATCATACCATCACGACTAACCTGCCGTCGTTATCATAACATCACGACTAACCTGCCATCGTCATCATACCATCACGACTAACCTGACATCGTTATCATACCATCACGACTAACCTGCCATCGTTATCATACCATCACGACTAACCTGCCATCGTTATCATACCATCACGACTAACCTGCCATCGTTATCATACCATCACGACTAACCTGCCATCGTTATCATACCATCACTACTAACCAGCAATCGTTACCATACCATCACGACTAACCTGCCATCGTTATCATACCATCACGACTAACCTGCCATCGTTATCATACCATCACGACTAACCTGCCATCGTTATCATACCATCATGACTAACCTGCCATCGTTATCATCCAAACCATGACGTAGCTGTAGCCACCGATGTAGATGACGGACAGCACAAATGACATCAAATAGACCTTGGACTGCCACGTGCCCTGAGAGCGATGAAGATAGAAAAATTTGATTCAATTTAAAACAAGATTGAATTATTTACCTTTTAAAGTTACGAGTTGAGCGATTTTCTGCATCAGTTAAACCGTGTTTAAGAATATATCAATAAGACAAAATGGTTATTCTATTCATTATACGATATCCTCCATTTGTTAAACTGAAATTACGGAATAAATAATTAATTAATTCTTTTATTCGTGTAATATTATTGAGCGAGAACAAGAAACTCTCGAAACTAACTCTATTCAAGGATCTATAATTAGCCTCAGTTTTTTGTAAACAATAAATTGAATGCATTTTTCTTTATATGCTCGAAAGCATTTTTTTCTTCCTTTCTTTATTAATGTCGACATTCTCATGAAAATCAATATTTACTTTAGCTTTTTATTTATAAACACACTTTTTGGAAGGGTGTGTTAAAAAAAACCACAACCCAACACCCTAGCTGTTCATATCAACGACGCCGACGCCAATGGCGCATGCAACAATTATCAAAGGTTTACTAGTAATTGTATCCAGCTAACACAGATACACCAAATATAACGATCTGACTCTATGGCAGATTAAGGGGGGGGGGCTGAACGGGCTAAAGCCAGGGGCCCCGATGATTTAGGGGCCCCAAAATTTAGTTTATTTTATAATAAAGGTGGACGAATTTTCGCACGAATCCCTAAAAATATAATAACTTAAATAAATTAATAAAATCTTATGTATTAATCTGGTCGCTATTCGGACCCGATAGTGAAGACTTGTTATATTGTTTAAATTTAATTTTCCCATCATGATCTGGTGGTCTTGTGGCAGCGTACAGGCTTGTAGTGTAAGCGGTGTCGGTTTCGAATCCCAGTGGGGTGTAATTTTTTTTAATTCGTCTTTTTTTTATAAAATTATCTTTTTACACTCAATTTTACGGTACCGCCAAACAGTTATTTCTTCGTGTTCGGTTTTTTTTATGAATCCGAACCGTAGCACAGAAAACTTATGAGAAAGGAATGAAAGGAACCAATGGACTATTTAGTTACAACTTACAGTTATAGTCTTATATTATTAGCTGTCAGCAATTATTTTATTTAAAGGGACGCTGGCTGGATAGGGCCCCAGTTTTAATTGCAGCCAGGGACCCCGTGTAGTCTTTATCCACCCTTGCTCTGACTTGTACACCAGAGGGGCCGTCCATAAATGACGTCCCGCCCCTAGGGGGGAGAGGGGTCACACATTTGTAACGATGTGTGACGAGTGGGAGACGGGGGTTGTTTAAGAAATGTGACGTCACATCAAAACGCCCAACTTAAATAAAAGTTCTCCTTAAATATTTGATCGCTTACATTTTACTTAGACGTCTTGCATGGATTCACGCGTGCATCCATTCACTAAATACACACTTCAACGACATAACAGTGATTTGAAACGTACTCATTTTCAAATAGGAAAAACAGTGTTTATGGAAAAAAAGGGTGGGGGGGGGTAACCTTTTGTGACAACTTGTGACGAGGTCGCGGGGGGGGGGAGAGCAAAAATCGGCCTAAATAGCGTGACGTCATTAATGGACGGCCCCAGAGACAAACCACCTCTAGTTCTCATGATGGTCCACTCACCAGGCGCCTGCTGTCTGGTATGGTTAAGGCGTGCAGGAGGGTGGCAGGTAGTATGAAGATGTAGTAGCAACGGGAGACGAAACCTTTAGGAAACGCCAACGGGTTTGTGTACTCGCTGATTTCGACTGTTGCTAGGGGACACAATTAGACATGAAATGTAAGGGGACACAATTAGACATGAAATGTAAGGGGACACAATTAGACATGACATGTAAGGGGACACAATTAGACATGAAATGTAAGGGGACACAATTAGACATGAAATGTAAGGGGACACAATTAGACATGAAATGTAAGGGGACACAATTAGACATGAAATGCAAGGGGACACAATTAGACATGAAATGTAAGGGGACACAATTAGACATGAAATGTAAGGGGACACAATTAGACATGAAATGTATTGAGCTAAAATACAATAAAATTCATATCAAAGTTCTTAGTTTCCGCAGCGACATGCGCCGGGGCTAGTCGCTTTACAGGCGGTACGCCGGGGCTAGTCGCTTTACAGGCGGTACGCCGGGGCTAGTCGCTTTACAGGCGGTACGCCGGGGCTAGTCGCTTTACAGGCAGTTCAATTTTATCCGTTAACTTTTCGTCACCAGTAAAACAAATAACTCCTGATGAATTATGCAAAATGCCCACAAGATTTCATCATTTATTTTCCTTCGAATTTGAAAATGTCCAAATAACAACGAAAAAATGTTATTTTTAAGGGAACTAAAGTTCAATTTAACTATTTTAAAAAGACATCACAATAACATCCAGTAAACCCATCTTTCCGGTTGACAATGTTTCATCTCCTAAGAAAAACACAATAATGACTTTTGCCAATGCACATGTAGATAACTTTTAACGCAATTTGCCTTGGAAAAAATGGGTTTATTGATTCGAAATGTCTGTCCAGCTTAACAATGCAACTCCTCCTGAACCATACCAGATAGAGGGTTCGGGTCTTTGAAAATATGCTAAGGAGGTCCCGAGGATGTGCAACGGCCTAAAAAAATACCGAAAAGGTTTAATGGATGTCCTGGAAAATAAAAAACACGAAAAAATATCAGTATTTTGTCCATTTCTCGCCAACCATTACATCTATCGGGTTGAAACAAACGTGAAACAATAGATAATAATATTTAGAACATTGTTGGAGAAGGAATTTTTCAAACACGACTATTCTTTCGACTCACGTAATTTTAGAAACAATATATTAATGCAATTGTTCTGTTTAGTTTCAAAATATTGATTTGAAATTACTTTTAATGTAATCTAGAATTATAGTTAATGGGGTTTTCCCGCTTTGTGAATGCTAATGTTAGATTGTTGCGTGGTGCGCATTATATTGACACATTCTTGGTGTGATGTAGCGTGAAGGGATATAATGTCTTTTTTTGTGTGTTTAATTTCAGAATAACTCATTTAAAATGACTTTTTATGTAATCTAGAATGATTTCCTTTGAATAAAAATATCGGAAAATCTTTGTTGGAAATTGCGTTGAAATACTCATTCGAGTTGTTATTACTTGTTCCTCTCTATTAGACGACAAAACAAACAACACACTGGTGCATATTTCAAACCTTTATCCTCTCCCGTATTATCTGGAACTAGAACTTGTTCCACTGCATCGGGGTGGGGGGCCGGGACGGGGTCAGTGCTTGACCCAGGCTGGACGCTGACCGACGACATCCCCGGAAAGTCAACCAACTCGAACTTGTTGTGGACGCTAGAGACTTTGTGGAACAGTGTCTCAGAGATGTAACTTTTGGCGGTTCTCGCCAGGAATTCTTTGGCCTCCGACATGCTGGTGATGGTCAGCCTCTCCATCTCCCGTACACCGGACTTGGTCAGCGTGTCCTGAGTGCAGATGCGGCTGTGGCGCCTGGCGTCCATCATGACCAACCGGTTACTGGAACGAGGGGGAAGAAAAACAAGGAGACGGTCAATGTTTTAATGAAAAGGAATAGCAGGTCGACCTCAGTATTTAAATAAAATTAATTTCAGTTATTCGTTTGCGTAATGGAAATAACTTTATATATCTTGCGATAAGGAATGTTTATTAAGCTAATTATTGTTTGTGTTGATATAAACAAACAGTTACTTAACTACATTTACGAAAATTATACATATTATTCACAACTAATAGGGGTATTAAATTATTAGTTTAATTTAAAAAACCCGTAAAAAACCAAGTTTTTTCACTATAAATCCTTTATGTACGAGACGTAACTAAAAGAATGTTCATTATAATACGCAACGCCAGACCATCCAGAAATACAAAATTGCAGTTGTGTCGTAAAACATGTTTAATATTATGCGCACCGATCAGGAATATGTTTGTAAAAAGAGTTGTCAATAAAATACGCACCTTATTGCGCGACAGAAAGGTTGTTCAATATAATACGCACCGCGACGCTCTATCTCAAAAAATAGCATTATACATAGGAATAAATAAAATAATCTAAAAAATCAATAATTTAATTACGGTAAATGCGATCGATCTGAAATTTTGATACATCGTTTTTAATTATCGGTACAAAACTGCCTGCAAAATTTCAGCTCGCTAGCTTACGAGCAAGTGGGTTAAAAATCGATCCAAAGTTTTGGCGACAAGGGCAGGCGGGCGGCCGCGCGGGCGGCCACAGACACCACGAGTTAATATAAAGGATTTAAAAACATTACTTTATGCAATATTGCATAAACCGACATATTAATAAATCCATTTTAACCAATAAAAATGATACCCACATGTACAAAGTTCAAATCCAGTGTACATTTTTAAAAAAAATTTATCTGCTGTAGTAAATTTATTTGACAAAATATAATAAAACTAACAGATGCATAAATAGTATTCCAGTGATAAAAATATACAAAATAATGCATCATTTACCTCATATGGACCTAAAATAATAACAACATACGACATATTTTTAAAAAAGTATTACGGAATTCTTCTTTGCGTCCTTCCAACTAATGAAACAATTTATACCCAGATACTCACGTGACGGTTTCCTCTTCGTCGACGATTGCGGCGATCGTCGGCTTGCGGCAAGATTTCATTTTCAAGATGCACCATCTCTCGAGACGCTTGTTGAAGATCATGACCACGATGTACAGGGCATACGCCACTATCATCATGGTCGCCTCGTGCCTGTGGAGGAGACGAGTTCATGTTCAGTGAGCCCCCAGCCACGTCTCGCGGCCACGACAAGTATGAGGCCGTCCATAAATGACTTCACGCGATTTTAGCAGATTCCCCCCCTCTCGCTCTCTCTCTCTCCCACCCTCGTTACACGTCATCACAAAAAAGTTAGACCCCCCACCTCTCTCTCTTCAATATGACATCACAAAGCTTTGTCTCCCCACCACACATTAAAAACGTATTTCTTATTTGAAAAATTAACACGTTTCAAATCACTTTTTGTCATTTAAGTTTGAATTTAGTGTAAGGCTGCACTCTAACATCGCAACACGCGTGAAGCCCATGTTAAACATCATTAAATAAATTAAAAGCAATCAAGTGTTTAAGTGGAAATTTTATTTGAAGTTGCGCGTTTTGATGTGACGTCTCATTTTTAAACACCCCCCTCCCCCTCGTCACACACCGTCACAAAAGTGTGACCCTCCTTTCCCTCTCGGTGCGTGACGTCATTTATGGACGGCCCCCAAACGCGCCGAGCCAATTTCTGACTCATTAAGGTGTACCTCCAAATATTTGAATTTTGCCTGCAAAAATATTAAGTGTCTGTGTGTGTCTATAAGTGTATGTATGTGGGTGAGTATGTGTGGGTGAGTATGTGTGGGTGAGTATGTGTGGGTGAGTATGTGTGGGTGAGTATGTGTGGGTGAGTATGTGTGGGTGAGTATGTGTGGGTGAGTATGTGTGGGTGAGTATGTGTGGGTGAGTATGTGTGGGTGAGTATGTGTGGGTGAGTATGTGTGGGTGAGTATGTGTGGGTGAGTATGTGTGGGTGAGTATGTGCATGCGTATGAAGAGCTCAAGGGAAGAAACGGCTATGTCACATTTTTGTAGTTTTGAGATATTCAAGTTTTAAAGCTCAAAATTATACATATTTCTAATAAATTAACTAAATAGATTTGAAATTTTAATAAGGTCAGATACATAATTTTTGTCATAAAAGCTAAAGCAGAACATTCTATTTTTGATCCTCTATCAGTTACAGGAGATAACTAAAAAAAAATTAAAAATTTCACATAGCCGTTTCTTCCTTTGAGGTCTTCGTATGTGAGTGAGTGTATGTCATTTGATTAATGAACGATCACTGATGAGTTTAGCAAATGTTGGATATACATTAAATAGCCATTCGCCAGTTTATAGTTACATAAATTCTATCACCAAACAATTTTTTTTTCCCATTCGTGTTCATCTCTTTGTAATTTTGACTTGGAATTGTGCCGTATTTGAAATAAAATTCTTGTGTATCCCTTCCAAACATTTTGTCTCCCCAGCATGCAGCATGTGTTAATGTGTTCACGGACCTACCATTAAGTGATATTGTCTCCTCAGCATCAATGCTCCTCAAAGCTGCGAGGCTGCGCGTCCGCGCAAATATCCGACCGACGCCACGCAGCAGTTTAGAATTACCGCGCAGCAAATTTGGTAAAATATTGCACAAAAATGGATGCTGTGCAACTTTGCACAAGTGTTTTTTTTACGACTTGCACATGGACCAACGAACCTTAGAGGGAACATTGCTGCAGAATGTGTTAATGTACTAAAGGACCTACCATAAAATGATGTTGTCTACCCAGCATGTAGTATGTGTGTATGTAGTCAAGGGCCTACCATAAAATGATGTTGTCGTACATAAACACAGCCATAAGCACCACTGACAGTGTATAGAAGATCGTGTCTCGCGTCAGGGGAAACCACGTCAACTGTACTGGCTGAAAGTGAAAATATTTGAGGTCGTTAAAGCCACATTTGTGATAGGGACAAGCAGGCTACTGACACAAGGTGGGTGTATGGCGTAATATTGGTAGGTAACATTCAGAAATGGGTATGGAATTTTCGTAGAAAGAGATAAGATAAGGGTAAAAAGTTTACAAATAAGCAGGAAAAATTTTGCTTATGAAATACTTTATTCCAAAACCATATTCTCCTATAATCAAGGGCACAAACGGAAGTGGATGCATATTATTAGTTTATATATACATTTCACCATGGCAATGTAGTTGAGATAATTTAAAATTGAAAGTTAAAATATTTGGAGCTATATTTTGAGCTATCTTTTACTTTGGCCTTTGATATAAGTAATGTAAGTCGATGAAGAATTACTTGCGGACACAATTTTGCTATGAAGGGAGTTTTAAAAAACCTTGTTCTATACTGACTATAAAGGTACTAGATTGTGCCAGGGAGCCGTGGCGCCTGCGGCGCCCAATATTTTTAGGGCACCTATGGCGCCAACCTTTTTCAAAAGCCCAACTAACTTGTCCTTTTTTGTTAAATACGAAATATTAAACTTTCTGAAATGTACGCAAAGTATTTTACATCTTTAATTTATAATCATCATGCGCACCGATGCACACCTTGTATTTTAAATATAAGATCAAACAATGACGTCATATTAAATATTTTTACAGTGCTAATCAACACACGATTTTTCAACTGCTATAGATTGTTGTACATTGTTCCTCGGAGTTCCACATCCTTCCCAACAGGGAGTGACTTGGGCTTTTATATTATTTATGTTACTGCATATATCACTGGAGTGATTATGTTATTTTATGACTTCTCTATTTTGTTTTATAGGTTTCATAATAAAGATAAATGTATTAGATATTTGAACTGATTATTTGGGGAATTCCTTTGCAAAACATACTAAGTCACTTTTTAAAGCTTTTGAGGAAAAGGCAATCATGTTTGAGCTACTTGGCAGATTTTGAAAATATTTAATATTTTAAACAATAAAATACAGCGTATTTAGTAGGTATTAAAGGACCTAACCCAGTGGCGTAGCTAGGGCAGGAGGAGAGGGGTCCAAATTTGAAAGTCCCCCATGCTCCACTTGCGAGGTGCCCCGAATTGTGGGGGCCCCCCAAAGGAGTGTCCGAATTTTTTTAAAAATTAAATATTACGCCCCCACCATATATGCAGAGCCCCCCAAAGAGGCCAAGCCCCCCCGGGCCCCAAAGTCCCTACAAATCCCTGGCTACGCCACTGACCAAACCAAAAGAATACCGTAGAGTTTTAATATTTAAACCAGAAAAGGGCAGTAAGTCATTTTCCCTCCAAAATCGATTTTGCACGTGTACTCCTCAATTCACTGCGACATTATTTGCGTCAAGTAAGATCAAATTGTTAGGTAAATACGTGGCTAGTTACTTAGCAGACCCGCCAATCACATGATGTTCAGAGATGTCAAGGGGTGCAAGGCTCACGTAATCCTTGTCTTATTTACGTTAAAACTTTTTTTTTGAAATTTTAATCCACGCAATTTTAGGTTTTTTAAAAAATTTATCATCAGGTATCGTGTATTTAGTTCAAGTCTTTTACCGTCATTCACTGATATATCTTCTAAAACGTTACGTGGCAACGAGCGTTTTTAATACTAATAACTGAATAATTGCAAATTAAAATTAATTACACCTACGGGATGTAAAATAATTTTTGGCTCTTCCAGGAATAACGTAAGATCCTCAAAATGTTATCACAAATAAAAAAATTCTGGTATTAAACGGAAAATGCACAAATGGCAAAAAATAACAGACCAGAGCAGAATAAAGGAGACTCTCTAAGCACGCATTTTTTCCATGCCGAATTAAATATGTGGTGCTCACCATTCCGGCGAAGATAGCGCAGGCGCCAACAATGACCAGGAGATTGAAGATGGATGACCCAACAATGGCTCCAAGACCAGCGTCACTTTTAGCGATTAGAGTAGCTGTGTTTTGGACGGAATGGGGAGAAGGATGTTGAATACGAGAAAGCAATGTGAAATATCATGATATAATGTGTCAGTGGGTAATGTCATGTAAGATATTACTGCTTAATGTGTTTTAACCTGTTACAGAAATGAGTCAACTATCAAAAGTTAAATATAGAAAGACAAACCGCGTAATAAACATAAGGCACTAATTAAACATTTTGCGATGGAGGACCCACGACCTACTGTTGATAAGCGAATGTTTCGATCATGATAAGCACAGATGATTCGATTTTAACTGTTAAATTAAAATTCGTGTCTATGACTGGTGCAAAATGTATTTAATGTAATGCATATAGCGATCGTATGGCCTATGCTTTTAGCAAGAGACAAGTAATCATTCCTTGAATAGTGTTTAGCATAGACATTAAAGGGACTTAATTCTGTGTTCTTCTCCCATAACTTAGTTTCTATCTACATTGACAGGGGTTCAATGCAGATTCGGATGCTTCTTTGATATTCACTGTCTCATTGTCTTAAGGACTTCTGATAGGATTAACAAAGAACCGTTATGAAATGACGTATTGTCCTGAGACGGCATCACAAGCAGGCCATTCTCTACGGTGCAAACGTTTGTATTGCTGAACTGACGATGACTTTACTAATGACTGATACATGTGTGTTGTTAAGCTTAAAATGATTTTTACTTATGACTGATGACTGTACTTATGACTGATGAGTTTGCTTATGACTGATTACTCATAAGGATTTACTTATGGCTGATGATGACTACTTATAACTGATGATGACGCTTCTCATGACTGATGAATTTACTTATGACTGATGATGACTTTACTTATGACTGATGTGCAGAATTCTGGAGCTGAGCTGGCGGCTGCCATGAACGTCGCACCGGCAACATCCGCTTGAAGGTCAAGGTCTGAGGAAGGAAGAGATGATGTAATTGTGAACTATGAGGCAACCAATGATGTATGTGTGCAGGGCCGGTCTTAGCCATTGCGGGGCCCTATGCCACTTAATATGTGAAACGGATTGCGTGGGGCCACGTTTGGGTAGGGATGAGGAATTAATAAGGAAAATAAGTGAAAATTAGGATGGGCGGGGCCCAATGCGGCCGCATAGGTTGCAGTGGCCTAAGAACAGCCCTGTATTTTTGACATTTACATTTTTTGTGCGTGCGTCAACATGACATATAACTCACGTTAAATAGACTTAATTTCGTCAAAATAACACAACAATGCAGCAAACTTTCTGGGATCTAAATGACGCTGTAAATACGCCAAAATGTTACGGTGGACAGACAGTATGGGTACATTGGATTTCGTAAAATGATGCAATAAATGAAAAGTTGATTCGATAAAATAATGCAAAATTTTTAAGCACCAACAAAGTACACGAACAAAGTACACGAACAAAGTACACGAGCAAATGTTGGAGACTACACGAAACTGACTGACTAAATGTTACAGTAGTCACACAACCAACTGATCTAGTACATAGTCTTAAAACGTTACTGTAAAAAAACACATTGACATTTTACAGCATTTCATCCCAATGTTTACTTTAAACACTTTCAAATGTTACAAGTACACAGGGTCAAAATGTCCCACATCCAAATAATTCCATTACCCTCAGAGATGTGTTCTAGGGATGGCACGAAGTAGATGTCACAGACACTTGCGACAGCGGCGAACATGTACGACCCAATAAACAGGTGTAGTACCCAGCCTCCATTTTTGGCTACTTCTTCGCTCAGAAAATCTGGGGGCATTACCCCACGATTGTTTTCTTTGCATTTTGTCACATTACTCGCTGCA
Organism: Ampullaceana balthica; assembly: GCA_944989445.1. NCBI lineage: Eukaryota > Metazoa > Mollusca > Gastropoda > Lymnaeidae > Ampullaceana > Ampullaceana balthica. Next base: position 48,081 of record CALYLW010002161.1, on the reverse strand, counting down.
CTAGCTGGGGGGAAAAACAACCATAATGTCAACTGGAAAAAATAATCTATTTATCAGTACTATGTGAAAAATAAAATGAATTATTTATTTAAAATAAAAACTTTTCCCAAATTTACTTTCTACAAAAGACGAGTTTCTACACAAAAAATTAATAACAATAAAAATAAAATAAAAAAATATTTTAAAAAAAATTATAAACATTTTCTAAAAATTAAAAAATTAAAAAAATGGGTTTGATAAACAACGAAATTATTTTAATCGTATGTAAACGAAAGCTTTAATTTTAATAATTATTATTTGAAACATATTCGGCAGAGAAAATCTTTTTGCAATTCATTAAAAGACGATCCCATACATCGATCCATCAAACTATCAGCGGTTAACCCATTACCCTAAGTTAGTATACCTGACCCTATGCCCTACGTTAGTATACCTGACCCTATGCCCTACGTTAGTATACCTGACCCTATGCCCTACGTTAGTCAACAATAGACCGGCAGGTTGGATAAAGCGTCATGACTCAGGTACTAGCCCTAGCCTTGACCCTTGCCGCCTAGCCTTGACCCTAACCGAGACAACCAGTGAACGCTAGACTGTAAATAATTTAACCGTAACTCTGTCATCTCCCCCGCCCCTCACCTGCACTCACCTTCACGTGCGACTCTTTGTCCCGGAGACCCCCGCGGCTCGCCCCCTGTCAGCTGGTCCGACTGGTCACCTCTCTTGACCGCCACTCTATAGAGACTCACACACGATATGCTGATGACGTAAAACCCGGCCATGAACAGCAGGCGCAGCTTCCTTCTACGGCGCATGTGTTTCCATGTATACTTCAAGGGGCGGGATCTTTTTATACAATTGTCCTTAATTTTTTCCTCATTATTCCCTTCTTTTCGCTGAAATTTCACACTTTTATAAGGATTGTTTCGTTCAAACTGTCCGTACTTTGCGTCTGTAGAGTCATTAATGTTTCTCAAAAAAATGTCATGGTTCTCAAGGAATTCTGCACCATCACGTTCATGAAAATTCTGAATCAAATTCATGCTCCCACTGTAGTTATTAATTGTTTCGTTTTCATCCAAGCATATCCCATTAAAAAATAAGTCCGTCGAATGGGGTTCCACCAAATCCCGTCTGCCTTGTTCTTGCGATGTGAGTTGAGTTTCGTCATTCGGGCCAATGAAGGCTATTGAGCCACCTCCGGCAAAGCTTTTGTTCTCTGTGTCAGGTTCCTCGCTAACCAAGCTCGCTTCACAGTTGTTGGAGGCTCCCCTTACGTTCGTCTCGCTTACACCCTGCTGCGGCGTTCTTTTCAGCAAGTTTCCATTGTCTGAACTAATCGAGCAAGGGTTCCTAGACTCCTCGCCCCGGATGCTGTCTTTTGGTCGGGTTTTCTGTGGAGCGGAGTAGGTGTCATAGGAGTCTGTCGTGAAAGATTTGGTTGGTACTTCCGGGTCACAACTAGCCATGTCCAAATTAGGCTGAGACATGTGCTTGATCTTTGACATCTGCTAAGAACATGAGTTGTCGTCCCTTCAGCCCAGCGGAACCCGATTAAGCCATAACGGCTTTCGGTCGTTACTCACACGCTCATTCTGAATCTCTCAAGTAGAATTTGAGAAACATAAACATATTAATAATATGGAGAAATCTGTAGATGGCATAGGCTAGACAACATGATCTTGTAAGAAGTGAAGAAACCGGATTTAAGTCTTAAGTCAACCGAGTCTAATTTACAAGGGTAAAGTATGTCCATGAACGCAATGCACCGTAGAAATTTGAAACCTTAAGCCAACCGAGTCTAATTTACAATTACAAGTTACAATGGTAAAGTATGTCGATGAACGCATGCACGGTAGAAATTTTTTTAAAAATTTAATTTAAAATAAATATAATTTAATTATATAGATTAGAGAGTAAAGTGATATGACACCAGACTTTGACTTTGACTACTACTACTTGTTAAAAACACTTTTTGGCCCGTAAAGCTTATTTTTATCGTAAATATATCTTCACAGCACGTAATAACTAGGAATCTTATTTACACTGACTATTATTATTATTGTACATGAACAAAATATAACTTCTTTATCACGTTTATCATAAAATTTTGATCAGTAAAAGGAATTATTAGCACTCGACTTGTCCCTGAGACATGCAGCTTGAGTGATGACGAATTTACACTAGTAGCTACTCGAAGAGTGTACAGATAAATTAAGATATTTATTCCAGGATATAAGCGTTATTAAATTTTAAAAAGTCATTGAACTAACATCCAAGTGATCAGTTATGTTACTACTTTTAAATGTTATAATTGTATTGTTTTACTAACCACTTACGACTTATGGATATCGTGTCCTTTTTTGCGTTGTTCAATAGTCTAGCAGTCTTTTTTATATTTGTTTCGCTATAGAATTAAATGTTTCTTTGATTATGTTTGTTAGTTTATTCCTTCTAATTGTCATAAATAATTAATCAATAAAACATTATTACCTTGTTACTTGTTAGTTTTTAGACATTTTCGTTTTTCGTAAATGAAAAGTTTTGTCCAGTTCTTTTGGCCTGCTCTAGGTTATTTAATACAAGGCTTTATGTAGCTTAAAGCTTAACAAACAAATATTAACTAGATAAACATATTGTTTTCTGAATTATTGTCATGTTTACCTCGGAACATCAATATCATATTTTGATTTGAATAAAAGGAATAATGAGCGCCATATTTGATCAAGATACTTGCTAGACGTCATTTCCAAAGAGGAAACACGTCACACCATTTAAGATGGTGGCGAGAAATATCCTCACATTTGGTTTGAGGCTATAAATCAACCAGAAGCGAAAAAAAACGATGCGAACTTTCAATGTGTGTTGATCTAGTGTTAAATATTGATACAGAAATAAGCTTCAATAGAAGTGCATTAATTTAATGTCTTGACAACGTAAATCCATTCAAAGAAAGAAATGAGAAATAAAATAAGGAAAATATATCTTTACAAATAATTTTAAAGGTTCATTCAGTAAAACTATTACAGTTCATATATTTTTTTAAATATTTTATTATTCCCAACTTCATTTGATACTATTAGTTATCTATTCTTCCAACTTACCATGTAAAATAGAAATTAATTTTCACAATAGACTTAAAATTTCATGCTTTTGTCGGAGCAATCATACTATTTAAAAAATCTATCTTGTTTTTTTTAAACTAAAAAATATACTCCAAAACCATGGTTTTATAAAATTTATTAAATAAATAGAAGTAAAAAAAAGATTTTTAAAAAACCACGTTTTTATAAGCGGACTAAAAAGAAGAAAATCATTTAAAACTTATTAGTTCAAGTACTTCGATTTAATATGACTAAAAACGTGGGGCGGGCGCTTATGAGGTTTAACATATGCGGTTCACTCATTCTCTCACTTATAGATCTCTCTTTTGCCTTCTACATTAGAAATCTTTAATTTTTATACCAAACACCCACCCCACGTTTTTAGTCATATTAAATCGAAGTACTTGAACTAATAAGTTTTAAATGATTTTCTTCTTTTTAGTCCGCTTATAAAAACGTGGTTTTTAAAAATCTTTTTTTTACTTCTATTTATTTTATTCTTTTTAGTCCACTTCTAACAACCTGGTTTTTAAAAATATTTTTTTTACCTCTATTTATTTTACCAAACACCTCACAAGCGCCCGCCCAACGTTTTAAAAACATTGTGATGTGGTCACGGGGCGAACTCACAGATGTCAACAAAAGCCGACGGTACAGATGCTTTTATATAGACTATAGATAAACTTAAAAGTTCAATAATTTAATAACGGTACATTTGATCAATCTGAAATTTTGATACAATGCATTGTCATCCAAGATCAATCTGTGGTAAAATTTTCAGATCTCTAGGACCATCAGAAGTGGTTCAATTTTACGTTGGCAGATTTGAAAAAATCTTGGACAATGCCTCACCAACGAAAGCGAGCTAATAAAAACTTAGTAAAAGCATGCTTACCTCAACAAAAAAAAACCCAACAAAAATAATAAATGAATAAATGTTGTTGTTTTTTTGTAATTATAAAAGTGGTATAATACCTGACAAGAGAATATAACTAAATAATAACTAATTGAATTGATTTTGTAGTATTTTGAAATTGTTTATAGATGATCTCTCTAAAATAAGGTATCCGTAATTTTCGGAATTGTGATAACATCAAACGTAATTAAAATATCAGGAATCACTCGAAATCTCAGTGATATGTGATATAATGTACATAAACTAGAGGCCTGGATTATGAGAGTTAAGCAAGGAAAAACCAGTGTGTAATCATTTAACATGTTTTTTTCCCTTGAATCGTTTACCGATGCCGATGCCGATCAGGGTTCCATTACCTCACTCGGGGTAAAAAGGGAAATCCTGGGGGTAATGTAGACTCATTAGGGATATATAGTATCCTCTAGATATATTAAAAATCCGTAATGTTTACGTGTCCGCGTGGAATATAAGCCTATTATTGAACCAGTGCCTTCAAGAAGACGTAATCTATATACGTAAGTAAATTGGCAAGACAAAATATAGCAGCATTTGGATTAAAGCTTTCATTTAGGGAAAAAAAAATCAGAATGAAACAAGTTAGCGGCCTTTTCAAAGTTGGCCTTGAACTTGGAAGATTGTGAAAATATAACCTTTGACGACATCAAGGATATACGGTAGTTATCAGACATCTTGCCAAGCTCAAAGATTGGTTCACTATTTTCAGTTATTGATTCACACAATGTCAGTTGTATTAAAGATTCCTCTTCAAAGTTACATTGTGAATGTAGCAGATGAGCCTCAAGGGTTGGCCGCGGCACTTCTTTAACTTCAATTCAATTATGAGGCGGATATTAAATTTGCAAACAAGGCAGATCTGACACATTTTTGGTTTTAAAATGCTGCAAAGGCTTTCAGCATTTCACATGACGAGGCCGTCAAAACGTCTTTTGCCTTTTTCAACAAGGTACCTTTGTGAACAACGTACCTTTGTGAACAACGTACCTTTGTGAACAAGGATCGTCCACTCTATTGAACATGAAAACAAAGATGTGAAATCGATTGGACCCCGAAGACAGCATCCAACTTGCCCTGACATGAAATGCCCAAATTTCGAAAAAATTGTGTCAGAACTGAACAGTAAAAATATTTCAAGAAGAAACCCGTCTTTATAATAATAATTTGTTTATATTAAATTTATAATTTCAGTTACTTTTCAAAGTAACTGTGTGTTTATACCCGACATCATCGCATTAAATCCGATTTATAATTAGCCTATGATAGAATGGCCAGTGAGCTTTGGCCTTTAACAATTATAGCCATTATATTCGTATGTAAACTTTTCTTTTTTTATTAAATAAATTCCACATGCTCCTCTATATTTGAATCCTCTATGTAGTTTTTAGTTAAACTCTCTAAGCAAAATCTTTTTCAGATATATTTTTAGAAACGTGTCAAGCTTCTAAAACTCATCAGATTTATTTTCTTTTTTTTTGTTGTTGTTGTTTTTGTTGTTTGGTATTTTTTTTATTGTTTAACGACGCACCCCAAAACCGCGAGTCCTGTTTTGTCTTTAACCTCGCCAATGGTATAGTTTATCAGCTCAGCAATTGTACTGTTATCATATCAACATTGCATGACTTATCACCTCAAAAATTGTATTGTTATCACCTCAACAATTGTTTTGTATTTGTTTTCAAAGATAACTCTAGAGCCCTTCTCCAAATCAGATGCCACCTCTAATTCTCCCCTCTTGTCAAATCGACCGGTTAGATACCGAACAATGTCACACCTATTTCCTTCCAAATTCCCCCCCCCCGGGCAGTTCACATCTCACCCAGAACTCAACTACGTTGGAGGCATTCGGCGCCTCGCGCCGCGTGGCAGTAGTGAGCACCCTCCACCGCCCCACCTTTTTAGTTTCGAACGTGGCGGTGAGTTGGGAAGACAACTCTTGCTCGGCAGCTCTGGTTGTGGCCCTTGGCTGACAGCCGCATGATTTAATTTGACAGATCTATCCGTGGATTGAAAGACATTTCTGTTGGTGCGACCAAACACTTTCCGGATATTGTGTCTTTAAAATTTGACAGTCCTGTTAAGAGTTAAATTTAACAACCAAGTTGAATTGTTTTTTGTTTTGTTTTTAAATATCGTTTCATTGGAATTAACCACAAATTTCGCATTTAAATATTTTTCCTGAAGCTAAATTCGGCAATGACAAGTGGACGTTAATGTCAGACGTTATTTAATTATACTTTATTCCTCTGCTGTTGGTGCTTTAAATAATAAACATCCAAACAACTTTTACCATTTTTTTTTAAAAATAATGACGTGACCGCGTTCTTTTATTGAAATTATAAAACACGACAAGTTTACCGTTAAAAAATTGGTTTGTTTTGTCATATATTTTAAATTGCTTCATCTTTGCGCTGCTGAAAGATCTCACTTTTATCCGACACGGTCTGATAACGACATTTGGACGCGCACCAAAATCACAAGTTAGAGGACACAGAAAATACATCCTTAAAGTTTTGTAATCAAGCTACCATTGGATTGGAGTTATGCTGTGAAACGTCATCACACGTTACAATTTACCTCGGGGTTTTCAAAGGAACGGTGTTGTTTTTTTAAGTGGTGTCTTTCACCTCGGTATACGTTACGTTTTGGATGTCCACGAAGGTGAGTAGAGACTTATCTTACCTGTTACAGACGCTCATTCTATACAGAAGATTGTTGCGTCCAACGCTTATCCATGGTTTGTGCCTAAGTCTTGCATTTTATTAGAGTTTTAAATGTTGAACTTTTTCCGTTACGGCAAATGTCTTCAGTGGAGGCTAAGATTAAGTCTTCATAGATAGTCAGTGGCTTTTTAGCCTTAGCACCACGGTTAGCCAACAAATATGATGCTCATTTACTGTCCTTCGTATTTTTTTTTAAAAAGTGTTTGTCAATAATACTCCAAGGATTTATATTTTTAAAGTCTTACAATCCCGAGAAAAATACGCCTCAGTGAAAACAAAGGAAATAATTTAATGTTCCTTGGCGGCCCGGTAGCATTTGCTCTAGGGACTGGTGTCGTTCCGCGGCCCGGGGGTTGGGGACCACTGCGTTACCACTTCTCACGTCATTTGTGCGATTCTTTGCCTAGTTGTACAGGTGCAGACAAGCGCATATCTTAGCACATTTTTTAAATTAATGGCCTTGTGTGATACAGTTGTGTGTTTTTCATGGTTGGTATGATCGCCGATACATTTATAAACTTTAAAATTGTATACGAGACATTGAAGTGAGATGTGCATGTGCTGTCATTTTGGTTACGAAAAAGCAACACTTAATTTTTTCCTTCAGTAATTATATTTTTAACTTATTTTCTGACTGCTGCAGTTAATTATTCTCGCCCGTGTTAATTTAAGGCTTCTAAAAATACCAAACATTAGGTTTAATGTTAATTCGAACATACTAAACCTTTAGAAACAAATAACGATATTATATCAATTGGTCCTGTTACTTAAAAATTATAACTTCTTGGGTCGAAAACTCATTTTGCATATCTGGGCAAAAGTTATTAGGCTAATCAGGTACATCAAATTAATTTTTAAAAAATTCATTGGAAAAAAAAATTAGACAAGAACTCCAGGAAATATTATTTACATTTTTACGTGAAAATTTTTGTTCATATACTGGCATGTCATGTAGTTTAACAAAAACATTGACAATTATTTATTGAACATTGATAGTTTAAATATAAATTTGAATTGGCTTTGTTAATTAAATGCCATTTGTGTAGGAGTCAACATCAATCGACATTTGTCAAATAGCCGCACTTTTGACCACTTTTGAGTTGATACATGAGCGGAAACATAGTGGCTCACTCATAGAAACATATTGGCTCACTCGTAGAAACATATTGGCTCACTCATAGAAACATATTGGCTCACTCATAGAAACATATTGGCTCACTCATAGAAACATATCGGCTGACTCATAGAAACAAATTGGCTCACTCATAGAAACATATTGGCTCACTCGTAGAAACATATTGGCTCACTCATAGAAACATATTGGCTCACTCATAGAAACATATTGGCTCACTCATAGAAACATATTGGCTCACTCATAGAAACATATTGGCTCACTCGTAGAAACATATTGGCTCACTCATAGAAACATATTGGCTCACTCATAGAAACATATTGGCGCACTCACGGAAACATTGGCTATCTCGCAGAAACATACTGGCTCCCTCACGGAAACATACTGGCTCACTCACAGAAACATACTAGCCCCCTCACAGAAACATACTGGCTCACTCACGGAAATATACTAGCTCCCTCACAGAAACATACTGGCTCACTCACGGAAACATACTGGCTCACTCACAGAAACATACTAGCTCCCTCACAGAAACATACTGACTCACTCACGGAAACATATTGGCTCACTCACGGAAACATATTGGCTCACTAATGCAATCACCCACACAACACTTGACATTGATATTAACACGCTCAATAATATTTGATTAAACAAAGAATAATCATTATTTTTTTTTAAAACGAAAAGAACGAAAAACCCAATGAGACACCAGGCATCGCCAAGGGCATTTTCCATCTTGCTGCTCACCAACTGTCGAGTTGATAATTATTGTTTGGTTGTTTGCATGTAATTTTTTTTATCTGCATCGGTCGTTGTGACACAGCTGATCTCGTTACCTCAAGTGCCGCGTTGAGACAGTAACAGATGCTTGGTGCCCCACTGTTAGTTACAGTCTACGAGTCCAGTCCTTGGGGTCATGACGTAGTTGCGTACCACGAGTTATTTTCTCCTGCCCACGATACTTAATCATGTGAAAGCCCTTATCTTGTTTTATATACGGTCGTTTCATACGATCAGGCAGTTTTTGTTTTCCGTCCGGAAAACATATTATACAACCTAGCCTTAAGAAGAAATTGACTTCATTTAATTTTTTTATAAAAATTTTTTAATCATATTTCTAAAAAAAAATGCCATGAATATAAAATTACGCGAAATTCTTCAACTCTTTTTCAACATCCCCCCTCCCCCCCCCCTTTTTCTCCCGATTAGATACAAAATCGGGGAATAGCCAATTTTCTCTAATGAAGTTAATTACAACGCCTGATTGTGGAAGGCAGCATAAAATTATGACGATGGTTCACTGAAAAACTTTTCAGACGATAGTGTGACGTCACTTGAAATGTCCAATATTTCATTTCTAACTTCTTTTTCTAAAAGTAGTTTCTAGTAATCGTGGACTGCCACTGAAAAAAAAATAACACTTATCAAAAAGGTCATTTAATTTGTCTTTTCAAATCCCTTATGTTAACTTCACCGTCTTGTTTCTGTCTGTCTGTCTGTCTGTCTGTCTGTCTGTCTGTCTGTCTGTCTGTCTGTCTGTCTGTCTGTCTGTCTGTCTGTCTGTCTGTCGGTCGTGGTCGGTCGGGCGGGCGGAAAAAGCAAAAGTAAAAAATTACCCACTTTCTGTGATCATATCGAGCTGAATTCTTGCACATAGACTTGTGTCACCTGACAATGCATTGTATCAAAATTTCAGATCGATCGAAAGTACCCTCATTAAAGTAATGATTTTTTAAAGTTTAACTCCATGTATCTCTATGAAGCCGTCTGCTATAGTTGACCTCCACGCTTCACTGCATTTCACTTCAGCCATCGATGACCACATCCCCGTTTTTTACAGCAAGGTGAGTTCAGTCACGTTCATCCTGTAAATGTTTTTCGCGCGGTGCTTATTATATTGAACTTAATCAATACTTTTAGTTATGTCTCATATATAATCAAAAACTTTGTTTTTACGGGTTGTTCATTTAAAGCTGTTATTTATTTTGTCCATTTTTTTTAAAGAAAAAAAAATTAGCTTACTAATTGATCGATGTTAAGTGGAGCACAAGAGACCGCGGTTTGAGTTTGAAAAACAAATCAGACACACAATAATTTATTTGTCCTTTTGATCCAAGACGTCTAGTCTTATAATTAATAGAATTTAAATCATTCAGTTCACTATATGATCTTGTTTTATCGTTATTTAACATGCAATTTGTTTTTAAAAAGTCAATGGCGTGGAGTTTGTGTTTATTGATCGTTGTAAAAACCTTATCGCCTCTATCTAAATCCCAGATTCGAAACCATAAATAATTTAATAAACTATAAACTTGGATATTAAACCAATCTCCTTCTGGAATGCAGCAGATTTTGCACGGGAATTTACAATTTCTTCATGGACGACAAAAACAGATCGATGTATTATCTTGCGGCATATATTGATGTCATGACGTGCGTGAACGTAAACAGCAACTCCGAAAGTCTATTTATTAAACATATATATTAGAAAAAAATTTCAATGAACGATTCGCTGTAGTTCTGCCATTATAGATATTAGGAGCGTTCAATGTTCGCGACAAGCCTCAAAAATCACCAAATCTGAACTCGTTCGTGCAGACTCATTTTTTGGGCGTTACTGTGGATCGTCAGACCTGGGAACTTCTTACTTTGACGTCATTAAATCTTCATTTTAACAAACCTCCTCTCTCTCTCTCTCTCTCTCTCTCCCTGTCTCTCTCTCTCTCTCTCTCTCTCTCTCTCTCTCTTTCTCTCTTTCCTAGATTTGTTTTGTATTTGGCTTGATATTTCCTACAACTATGACATCCGCACGTCTGTCGAGTCAATTTTGTTTTCTCCTGGGTTGATGAAACATTAAAAAAAGATAAAACAGAATGGGAAAGAAATCTGGGAGGAAAAAAAGGAAAAAGGAAAATGATTTTTTTGTTTGATGGAGATCATAAGAGCTGTTTTTAATACGAAAGTTCATTTCCTATGCAATCTTTTCCATACATATTTTATCTTTCATGCAATCATCTTATTTTGTGTTTTCCCATTGTGCCCCACTATTTTAAGTCTTCCATTAGTGTCTCAACACTTCAGGTTTCCAATAGTGTCTCGAAACTTCAGGTCTTCCTTTAGTGTCTCCACATTTCAGGTCTTACCTTAGTGTCTCCACATTTAAGATCATATCTTAGTGTCTCCACATTTCAGGTCTTACCTTAGTGTCTCCACATTTCAGATCATATCTTAGTGTCTCCACATTTCAGATCATACCTTAGTGTCTCCAAATTTCAGATCATATCTTAGTGTCTCCACATTTCAGATAATATCTTAGTGTCTCCACATTTCAGGTCTTCCCTTTGTGTCTCCACATTTCAGGTCTTACCTTAGTGTCTCCCCATTTGAGGTCTTACCTTAGTGTCTCAAAATTTCAGGTCTTACCTTAGTGTCTCCACATTTCAGTTTTGTTTGCCATTGTGAGATACTGGCTAGCAGTGACATATGGGGTAAACCGGAAGTTGATCACTTCACTGTACTAACTTACACTTATTTACTTGAAAAAGTTAATTTGAAAAAAAAACACATTTATATTCCTTCCATGATGGTGTCCTATAACCTAATGGTACCCCTTTCAAACAAAATTTTGAGGATCCCCATTCTAGACTCTAGTACAGTGCTTCCCATCCGTTTTTGGGTGGCGACCACTTTTTATAAAAGCCATGTGACCCGTGACCCCCATGAAATTTAAATAAGACGTTTTCAATAAAGTCCTTACAAAATAGAGCAAATTTGTATTATAGTGAATATTTTTTTACTCGACATTTGGCGACCCCCAGAAAACCCGTCACGACCCACAGGTTTGGGAACCGTTGCTCTAGTAGATCAATAATTTCGTTCAATTTTGGAGACCACTCAGTTCAAAACAAAATCCCATTTACGAACTATTCACTTTTGCATGCTTTGACAAGATATGTAATGCCTACCGACTATTTATTCATAAGGTCATAGAACCATACCCAACCATAAAAAAGATCCATACAAAAATATTGGACTTCTTGCGAACGTTGACATCACCATCATCAGACTGGCATGTTTGGAAGAGCTTGAAACAGCTTCCCTCTCTGAGGAGGGGGGAAAAATCAAAGGGAGTTAATAGGTGACTGATGACAGCTAGAGTAGCGTCTCGTTGCCATTGGTCAGGCCGATCCAGACATTCTCAAGTGTCCTTGTACCTCGTTGTTTCGTTATCCCGCTGTCATTACACGGAGAGCAGAAAAAACTCACTGGGACTGAAAGTTCATCTCCACTTGTATAATTGTTCATCAACTATTAAGTTCATCTGGCGGATTTCTTGTATTTGTCTTTATATGTAACGTTATAAACTTTATAAACTTATGAAGTTCGGAGACTGAAAGTGCACCTTCACTTGTATAATTGTTCATCAGCTATTAACTGCATCTGTCTGATGTCTTGAATTTGTTTGTTCTGTATATGTAATGTTATGAACTCATGTAGTTCATGGGTTTAAGGTTCACCTTCACTTGTATAATTGTTCATCAGCTTTTAACTGCATCTGTCTGATGTCTTGAATTTGTTTGTTCTGTATATGTAATGTTATGAACTCATGTAGTTCATGGGCTTAAGGTTCACCTTCACTTGTATAATTGTTCACCAGCTATTAACTGTATCTGGCTGAAATTTTGTCTTTATATATATAACCTTAAGAACACATGCAGTTCAGATATGTACACGTAACTTGCAAATCAAAAGCTAAGTTGTCTGCTTCAAGACAATGCCACAGAGAGAAAGTTTTACCGTACGTGTTTCACGCAATCGTGCTTGAATCCATCAAAATCAGATGCATTCTCGCTGTAAGAATTGGGGAATAGGGAAAACTGTCTCTGGAAAAATGAAAAATCACAAAATGAATGGAAGGCAATATATATGGAAAATTTATGCAGAAGTTCCTTTCAAATACTGAATTTTATTATCTTTAAAAAAAACTGTGTCCAAAGTATGGTTACTGTTACATGGTATAATTAGTTCTGTAAGAACGAGCTGTTGAAGGCGGCCCTTGTAACATTATTTATTAATATATCGCGTTGCATGGAATCTCTAATTTATTTTACACTCGTTACTTGGGATCACCAGGAAGATATATAAGTGTGCGTCGAAAACTTTACGAGATAATTTTATTGATCGGAAAAATTTTAAACTTGTTTTTAAAATTTTAATTATGTGGTTTTTGTCTAAGCAAAACAATTTAAACATTGTTTTATCTTATGATGTATTTTAATCGAATTGAAATAGGATATTTAAAATATGTGTAATACGCTTCTGTGTGTGTGTGTGTGTGTGTGTGTATGTGTGTGTGAGTGTGTGTGTGTGTGTCTGTGTCTGTGTATGTGTGCAATAAGCTTCTAAGAGTTTATAAGATTATGTAGAAGACTATTATTAAATAGCTGAAGAGTATGCTAGCGTAGCACATATTATTGACTTTTCCCTTGTGTTAAAATAAAAGCTGTTAATGACGATTGAGTAATCTTCTCTGCTCAGACAGCTAGATAAATACTCATGTCTCTATCTAACGCGCATGAGTAGATACAATGAGCACACACATTCGTCTAATTGAATCCAAATAATGACCACATGCGGGCACTGCTGACCAAAACACAACTGTGGACGATGAGAAATGGATTACTCAGTGTGACATGATTTTTAAAAAATATTTTTTTAAACGTCTCTCACTTAGGAGATATGTTAATTGTGCAACAAATAACTTTGATTAAACTTTTAAAAAAGAGAATAAAGTACACATTTTTATGTTTTGGAAAGGCGTGTGAGTGTGAGTTCATTCTCATCACTGCGGTTTATTTATGAACTTATCGGCGAGAGTGAATCTTCTTCTTTGTTCGGCACACACTCACGCGCTAAGTCCTGGCCGTCTTCACACAATCAATGTATAATTGCTGTCAGCTCATTCTGTACAAACACAAGAATGTACTAGCGCGTCCCTGGCCAGACAACTGAATATAGGCTGTGTATCTAGAGGCCTGGCAGCAGGTTTCGGAAAGTTCAGCTTCAGATAAAAATAGCTGTTTATGATGGCAATATTTTGTGTTCGACTATAGAGTCACCCAGCTTCGAATGTGTACCTGACATCGGTTGGGGGGAAAGTAAAGGCGGCTGGGCATTGTGCTAGCCGCACAATCCCTCGGTATGCTGTGGCTAAAACACCTATGAACGCTACTTTAATTGCCCTCATGGGGGTTTACAGATATTGTTACTCTGAACTTACCGTAGTTACGAAACTGTATCAAACATCCCCTCTTTAAAAATTTAAGGTTTACTTCAAAGAGCAATTTTAAAAAATGTAGTCGTTACTAGAAAAACAAAAATAAATTTCTGCTTATGTTTGCTTATATTGATGAAACATAAAATCACTTTTGCACCAAAAATAAAGCACAAAATTACCCAGTATGTTTGTTTAAATGCTTGAAAACAAAAATTATCCTCCATGGTTTCAAAAATGAAAATTAAATTTTCTTTGACCAGGTGTCAAGTCGTATTTCAGAGCCGCCCTTCTTTCTAAAGTCTGTAATAATTTGTTATATGTTAAACGTATGTTCGGGGATATGGCTAACATATATGTATGTATATATTAATGTCACCTAAGAAACCAATGAAATATTTTTTATAGGGCTGTTATCGATTAATTTAAATTTAATCGTTAACTTTTGAAAAAGTATCGATTAATTAATCGATAATTTCGATTAAAGCCAAAAATAGAAATTTATGACGTCATTAAACTGAACATTTCAAAGGAAGTAACAAAAACAGGTAATTGACTTTTTAAAATAATTTTATTGAGTTATTCCCCCTGTTTCCCTGCGCTGATGGTGTCAGCCATTTTTTCCACGTTTTTATTTACATGCTTTCGTTCCTGTCTGTCCACAATTTTTTTTTACTTTCTGCCGGTCCACACATTAATAAAATAAATTTTAATATTACGCGGGAGATGTTTGTACGTAAATATATATATATATATATATATATATATATATATATATATATATTATATATATATATATATATATATATATATATATATATAAATTATTATCAATTATTAATAATTATTTATTTATTTACTAAGAAAATTTAAAATATTATAAATATTTTCTTAAATTTTAATCGAATTTTTATCGATTAAAATTATTTTAGTCGATATTTAATCCATAAAATTTTTAACGATTAATCGAGAAATCAAACGATAATTTCCGCAGCCCTAATTTGTTACAATGATGTTTAGAGACCAATGAAATATTTGTTACTATGATGTTAAGAGATCAATGAAATGTTTGTTACTATGATGTTTATGGACCAATTAAATATTTGTTACTATGAGGTTTAGAGACCAATTAAATATTTGTTACTATGATGTTTAGAGACCAATTAAATGTTTGTTACTATGATGTTTATGGACCAATGAAATGTTTGTTACTATGATGTTTAGAGACCAATGAAATATTTGTTACTATGCTGTTAAGAGATCAATGAAATGTTTGTTACTATGATGTTTAGAGACCAATGAAATGTTTGTTACTATGATGTTTATGGACCAATTAAATATTTGTTACTATGAGGTTTAGAGACCAATTAAATATTTGTTACTATGATGTTTAGAGACCAATTAAATGTTTGTTACTATGATGTTTATGGACCAATTAAATATTTGTTACTATGAGGTTTAGAGACCAATTAAATATTTGTTACTATGAGGTTTAGAGACCAATTAAATGTTTGTTACTATGATGTTTATGGACCAATGAAATGTTTGTTACTATGATGTTTAGAGACCAATCGACAAGAATTACATCTCCGATCCTCTTACTTCAAAGCCGAAAAAAAACACTCACCTCATCACTATCTAAATATCACTGACATCTTAGAACACAGGGCGTTTTTAAGACACGAGTCGTATAACAGGATTTCTTTTGAGGGATTCTTTTTTTTTAAATTGTGTTCCACCATCCCAGGAAGGTTTATTAGCTTGCAACATGTCCTGTCGATTAACAATAATTTGAATATTTAAAAAAAAATATTAATGGTGACTTTTTAGTAATTTTCTCGACTTTTCGAATCTTTACTATATTCCGAAAGGTTTTTTTTAAAAATTCCTTTAGTTTCATGTTAAAACAAATGACATTTTTTTTAAACATTCATGGCAGAAAGAAGAAAATCATTTAAACTCGAGTTATCGATGCACAATCGCCAGTATTTTTGACCGTCTAAAATTGCATCATTTCACAATAGTCTAAATCTTAAATCATCACACGAATCAACTCGCAGATCATGAAAACTACAAAGCCCGATGAGTTAGCCATTTAAGTTTTTTTCTTTCTGATATTTAAACTTAGGGGCAGCTATTTACTATAGTTTTAGATTTCCTACAACTAGTAGTGTATTTATCTAATGTAACTGAAGTTAACTGAAGAAGTCCATGAGCCACACCTTGAGAGCACCTGCTGTGGAGACGTTCGATAAGGACCCGCCTACAAGGTTTCTACAGTTAAATAATAAAAAACTGTCGTCTAGTTAAGGTTATTGAATTATAGCGCCACAAGGGGGACAAGTAGAAAAAATAACTAGGTTTAAATTATGGTGTTGGTTTAAGCTGAGCTGATATTTGGGTGTCTTGAAGTGTTTACTTCGGAAATAAAATAAGGAGAGATGTACAGCACACGCGTACGCAGCGGTATGACATGCAACCATACCAAAGCACATTAAATACAAACATACCAACACAGTTATGTCTAACAAACATCTCTTGGCAAATGGTTATATTTTTACATTTGTTTACTGAAATTTCTTGTTATATTTGTTTTCTTAAATCTCGTGTTACATTTTTTAACCTAAATTTCTTGTTATATTTGTACATTTGTTTACCTAAATCTCTTGTTATATTTGTACATTTGTTTACCTAAATCTGTCGTTAGATTTCTTTTCCCCTGAATATTGTAATCCCTGAACAAACTAGTGAAGCGATCAGTGAAATAACCAGTATATTAAGAAATATAATGGAACAATAAATTAACCAGTGTATTTAAAATTGAATTATACCTTATTTTATGTCATGCATTTAAAAAAATTATTAACCAATGTATACATCTGTGCGGACCGTAAATATTCTAAATTTACCCTCTGTAAAACCACATTATAAAAATGTCTTTTCAATGGTGTTTTATTTCAAATTGTGGCCCAATAATTATCCTACGTGTGGAATTGCGTCGGCAGCCCTGAGCACTTAATAAGTCTTCCCGGAATATTCTCTTAGCAATTTTGCCCCCCCCCTCTCGCGGAACTAGGGGAGACCCCTGGGGTGGTACCATCTGAGGGGACCCCTTCTTCTTCTTCGTTCTCAATTTGAGTATTGCGTGCCGACAAGTTTTGCGCCAATTGGCCCGTGGTCTCCGACTTCAGCCTGCTGTTTTTTCTGGATGTTCTTCCATAGCCTTTGGTCAGCCAAGACCATCTGCAAGACAGCAGTTAATTTTGGCAAGTGATGCAGCGTTCACATGCCACGGCTATAAGGGTTCCACGCATTACCCAGCCGCCTTTTATTTTCCGTAACTATGCTTTAGGTACACATTCGAAGCTGGGGACTCGGGGACGCCTTAGGCCCCGGGAACAAATCCATGGCTTCCCATGGATTCGAACCCGTGTCCATCGGTACGCCAGTCGAGCGCGCTGCCACTCGACCACCGTATCCCCTTGAGGGACCCCTGATCACCTAGAAACTCTGTCGGGGGTGCCTTCCACGAAACTTTACCACACAAAGCAGTGGTGGGTTTTCCTACTTCGACTCGCCACAACCTCGGCTCCCACCGCGGCTCAGCCTACGAGTCTAGTGTCCATGGGCCGTCGCTTGACGCAAGCTCTGAGGAAACCATCTGACAGGGGGAAATCCTTATATTGGTCACTTTGATGGTGACCCACTAAATCTCAGTACTATCTAAATACATGTACCCCCATCTAAACCACTGTAGGACTATTATGGAATTTTTGCTTTTAATCATGTTTGCATTAACATATTGGGATTTTAAAACCCTCTAAACAAATGTTTCCACCACTTCATAAGGACACAATGGCCCGATCAAGCCCCCAAAACTGTCATCCCTAACTTGCTATCCCAACCTTGCAGCTTTACTCTGCAATCTACTGTGGATTTCTAATTTATTCATTTTGTTTCCACAAGTCAATTTTGCTCTGCTCTAATTCCTGGCCCCGCTGCCCTTTTCAAGACGTCAGAAACACGGAGATCCCCCCCCTCCCCCTTTTTCATCTCCTTGTGTTCAGCTGGCTGAAACAAGCCAAGAGGGGAAAAAATGGCGTCATTTCCAATGTTCCGCCATGCGCAGCGCGACGATAATCACACGACAAAACACTAATGCTTCGGACCCCATCCCACGATTAGACAATGACGTCAGAAAGAGTAGGTAAATAACATGATTATAAGCCCGAGCTTCGGATAGTCTGCTCTTTGCCGAGTACGACTTCGGGACGAGAGGAGAAGACAGTGGGTGACGCGAGTGGGCTGGTGATTTGGCTAATGGGATAGGAGTCACGGATAAGGTGGTAGGAGATGGTGGTTGTTGTTTTTTTTTCTGGTGTGCCTTGAGAAGTTGACAGTCTCGAGTGAAGTGGCAGGTGTGGAAATTTTGAGTAGGCGTTGTCTAAAAGTATCTCAGATTAAAATACAGAAGTTATAACGCAAAGGCGTTTTGAGGTAAGGGCGATCTGTTGTTCCAAAACTGCCTCAAATAGATAAGTCTTCAATTTTTATATTAAATTTGTCTATATCGTCACACACTTCAAAAGTTTCGGAGGACCGTTACATAATTTTGGTGCCGCCCATTCGAAGGACCGTTACATAATTTTGGTGCCGCCCATTCGAAGGACCGTTACATAATTTTGGTGCCGCCCATTCGAAGGAGCGCTCGCCAAGTTACCTCCTTTTTTGCAGCCACTCCTGGAACTTTCAGAAATGACTGCGCTGAGGAACACATCACCTATAGAGATAAGTGTTCTTATCTAATTTAGCCTTTTTACTAAATCAGTGTGTGCTTTGCGAGGTCATATATATATATACATTTTATTATATATATAATGAAAACATGAACATTTCAAAATATCACCTCTGTTCTACTATATATCTCTTAACGTAGTTTGAGTTTAGCTCTTCCATATCCGTAGAATATGTCATAGAAGGAGAAAAAATATGACGTTTGTCGTCACTTCGTAATGCTTATATAATTGCATTGTCTTGTTGTAAACCGATGTTGAAATGTGTGTCCCGACACTGGTGTGTGTTTAGTCACAATTTAGACAAGTCTCGTTTTCTCCTGTGGCCACAGACAAATTTATTTCCCATGTTCCATCTCTCCGTTTTTATTTTTATTAAAAGTGTAAATAAACAAATACTTTGAACGAAACAATACATTGTATATACCATTTCGTGTTCTGAGACAGATATCGTCTCAATGAAACACTTCGCATTAGAGATCGTACTATTGTTAGGGAAAGATAAAACTCGCAGTTTAAAACTCGTCATCAATTAGCACTCTAATCAAAGATACAGGATAAATTAGGGCTATCACATGATTAAAATGAAGGTTTCGAGAATTTGAAAATGTTGATTTATTTTTATAAATTTTGTAAGGTAAGGAAGGTAATGGGTGAAAAAAAAGGCAATTGGCGGGGGGGGGGTTGGTGGCTAAAGTTAAATCTTGGGGATTCCAGATGAGAACCACTGTTAACTGCCTGTCCATTTAAACAGGATGAGGGCCACTGTTAACTGCCTGTCCATTTAAACAGGATGAGAACCACTTCTAACTGCCTGTCTATTTAAACAGGATGAGAACCACTTCTAACTGCCTGTCCTTTTAAACAGGATGAGAACCAATTCTAATTGCTTGTCCATTTAAACAGGATGAGAACCACTTCTAACTGCCTCTCTATTTAAAACAGGATGAGAACCAATTCTAATTGCTTGTTCATTTAAACAGGATGAGAACAACTTCTAACTGCCTGCCCATTTAAACAGGATGAGAACCACTTCTAACTGCCTGTCCATTTAAACAGGATGAGAACCACTTCTAACTGCCTGCCCATTTAAACAGGATGAGAACCACTTCTAACTGCCTGTCTATTTAAACAGGATGAGAACCAATTCTAATTGCTTGTTCATTTAAACAGGATGAGAACCACTTCTAACTGCATGTCTATTTAAACAGGATGAGAACCACTTCTAACTGCCTGCCCATTTAAACAGGATGAGAACCACTTCTAACTGCCTGTCTATTTAAACAGGATGAGAACACTTCTAACTGCCTGTCCATTTAAACAGGATGAGAACCACTTCTAGCTGCCTGTCCATTTAATCAGGATGAGAACCACTTCTAAGTGCATGTCCATTTAAACAGGATGAGAACCACTTCTAACTGCCTGTCTATTTAAACAGGGTGAGAACCACTTCTAACTGCCTGTCCATTTCAACATGATGAGGGCCACTGTTAAGTTCCTCTCTGTTCACACAAGTAGAAGTCTCAACGTTGGTTTTACATAATTGCCCTTGTCATCCCCCTCCACCTAGTAGACATTCCCTTGTCTGCATGACTCGTGAATTCGATTACACAAACAAACCAAAAACTTACCAAAACACTGACCTAACTGTCATACAAACCACACTCGACCACGTTCGCAGCTTTGTGTTTGATGGTTTGGATCAATAGTTCTCAAAGAAACATGTCAAGCATATATTAACAATATACAGTGCAGCAAAGTCTTATAAAACTATGACATTTAGGCAATTTTTTAAAAAGTTTTCGGGGTTTTTATTTTGTTAAGATACGTCTTATGATAAATTTATCGATACGCATTGTTTAATATTTTAATTTTAATTAAGTACTACGTATTTAACTAAGTAATTTTTAGAAGAAAAAAAATTAATAATTGCAATTTGTCTACACTGATTACCAAACAAAACGCAAGGCCTCGTTTTCGATGCATCTGATAAGTTGTAGTATTTTTTGCGTCTAATCTCACACTCTGCCACATTGGCTCACCCAATTCTTGTGATCGTTATATCAGCCTTGTAATCAATTTGACATTATAATTGCCTGAAGAAACACGTTCAAACATCACTGAAAAGCGTTTACAGATTTCAATGAAACACCAACAAAAAAGTACAACAAAATAACCACGAGGGGGAACCAATATACAACACACATAGATGTCAAGAGAATTCTCTAACGATGTCAATAAGATTCACAACACATTAAATAAATTATCCAAATGGGCAATCAAAAACATTTTTTAAATATCGTGAAAAACCCCGAAAAAAGGTATTCTCAAAATACCTTAAATGTTTTTTAATACACCACAGATGTTGACAAAAAACAAACTGCTATTGTCAACGAAATACAAATTCGATTTCCCTAAAATACCTAAAATATATATTTTAAATAACATAAGAAAAATCCACGAAATATCTTGAAGATTTCAGTAAAGTACCTGAAATACTTTAAATAACATACCAAAATCGACAAAATGTTTTCCAGGGTTCAGTAAAACCCTCTATGGATTTCCACAACTTCCCCATCATTATAACATAATAAAATATGCAAACCTTTAATAAAAAAATAATAATTGTGTAGCTGCTCGATTAAGACTCTAGATAATTGCTGGTAAGAAAAAGAAAAGTTGTTCTAAAGCCAATCATTTTATGCGATCAATGATCTTTTGTTCATCTCAACGAACTGTTCATACGGGGCAAAGAGAAGATCTTTTCTCTCTCCTGAAGGCAGGCCAAGGACGCTAGTAAATCAATATTTAAAGCAATACGGAGGCACTGCGAATAAATAGAGAAATACATCATATAGAATGGGACTGCAATAAAGCTTTTAAATAAAATACAAAATACACAAACAAATTGTGCAATGAAAACAATAAATTTGAGCTTTATTTTTAGACTGATACGACAGTAAACGTTTCGGCTAATGCCTTCATCAGTACAACATAAAATACATTCTTACAATACTTACATAAGTAATAATAACATTCTTAAAAAATATTGTATTTTAAAATATTTATGTTAAATAAAAAGAAAGGAAAAACAAAAACAAACATGGACACAGGATATAGTTCCCCCTTTTTGCTATATCCTGTGTCCATGTTTGTTTTTGTTTTTCCTTTCTTTTTATTTAACATAAATATTTTAAAATACAATATTTTTTAAGAATGTTATTATTACTTATGTAAGTATTGTAAGAATGTATTTTATGTTGTACTGATGAAGGCATTAGCCGAAACGTTTACTGTCGTATCAGTCTAAAAATAAAGCTCAAATTTATTGTTTTCATTGCACAATTTGTTTGTGTATTTTGTATTTTATAAATAGAGAACCACTTTCAATGGGGAGGGGGAAAAAAAAGGGGGGGGGCATTAGGCTTGCCTTATAAATATTTCACTTTCTAAAACACGCTGAACGAGAGCTGCTGATGAAACAGATTTAATAAAAAAAAACTTTTTTTTTCAAAGATAGAAATTAATCAAAGAGACATTTAGGAGCAGAATTTGTTCTTTTTTATATATATTCAGTTGTTATCTTATAAAAAAAAAGGGGGGGGTGGTAATCTTTCTGTGACATGTTTAGAGTTGAGTTAAATTACTGTTAGTGGAAGGACGACAACATACGCATACTTATTGTTTTAAATCACTAGCTTACTTATACTTCAACAGTTTTTCACGTTTATAAAATAATTGTTGTCATTTTTGACTTCGTTTCATAGAGTATAAAGGATGAGAATTGTTTTAATATTATATATAATTTTATATATATATGTATATATTTTGTATATATATAATATATTCTTGAGACGAACAACTAGGATGTTAATTTGTTACCCATTTAGCAAAAGACTAAATATTTAAAATAGGATTTGAAATGCTCCAATTATTCTGAAATGTGAAGCTATACATATTATATTTGTCATTGTATGTGTAGAAAGTCATAATTTGGTAGTTACTGTACATTAACTGGTATCATTATTGTAGAAAGTCATAATTTGGTTGTTACCGTACATTACTTGGTATCATATGTGTAGAAAGTCATAATTTGGTAGTTACTGTAAATTAACTGGTATCATATGTGCACAAAGTAACACCCGAGAAGTAAAGATGGTTTTACGTTCTCGATAGACCTTTTCCCACGGTGACAAGTCTTTTTCTCCTGATAATGAAAGTCACGCACCCACCTACACACTGTATACGTTAACCAAAAGTGGCGGGAGGGTGACACTATGTTACTAACCATAATTACGCCCTAGTTTCATAGTTTGGATTCTTTTCTTGCAGTTCTATGAATTTTAATTTTTGACTATATTTTTTTAATAAAACTTTTTATTTAAACAAATATTTTCGGTATGGGTGAAAAAGATACACCATTTTTCGAAAAGTAATTTTTACTGATAATTTTCAAAGTCTTCAAATAAGATTTATTTCAGTATCATAACCATTAATTAATTATGTGACGGGCACCTGTCAAGTAACATCAGAAAACTGTGTCAATTAGCACATGTTATTTCTTAAGATTAGGTTGACCCGATGTGAGTGTTGGCGTTTTTTTTTATCGTGTGTGTGTGTGTGTGGGGGGGGGGTTGAAGTTTACTGCTTTTCTCCTTCAGTCCTACAGCAATACTCCAACTGTAATTTTCTTACTGTTTTTCTCCCGCTGTCTATGTCCAAATAACTCTTTCTCCGTCTTGGTTTCTCCGATCGTCTTTCTCAGGGATTTCTATTCTCCGGTTTTTTTTCCTACCATATTTCTCTTACTATCTCTCTACCAATGTTCCCTCTAAGGTTCGTTGGTCCGTGTTGAAAGTCATAAAACTCGTGTGCAAAGTTGCTCAGCATCCACATTTTGTGCGATTAAGCAAAATTGCTGCACGGCGTCTGTCAAATATCTACCCGGCCGCGCACCCGCGCAGCTTAAAGGAAACATTGCTCTCTACTATGGTGTTTTTCTTACCGTATTTCTCTTACTATAATCTCTCTACTATGGTTTTTCTTACCGTATTTCTCTTACTATCTCTCTACAATGGTGTTTTCTTACCGTATTTCTCTTAATATTTCTCTGCTATGGTGTTTTTGTTACCGTATTTCTCCCAATATTTATTCCATCAGAGGAAACAATCTTGTCTCGCACAAGTGCCAGATGATGACGCGCGTGACCCCTGGAGTCCTAGAAACTCCCGCCTTGTTGTTTTCTTTTTATATTTTGTTTTTAAAATAAAACATTTCAAGATCTCTTCCACTCTATTGACCGTGTTATTCTCAGCTGCCCGCCGTTACTGAACTTTGAAAAATGACTTAATCAGAACAAAAAAAATTTAAAAACAAATACGTTAGAGCTGGAACAAAAAAAGGTATTCTATTTCATCTGTGCGTGCTAAATGTCAACTTCTCAGGGTCCAGTGCACTTTCTGCTTGAGATAAAACTTAATGTATTTGTCATCATTGTTTATTGATGACGTAAGTTTCTAATCTTTCCTTGTTATCAAGTCAAGCGCAACTTTATGTCAACTGAGTATATGAAATCGAACTGTTGAAATTCACCAACACGATGGGGTGCTGCCTTGTTCAAAGCTCTTCAATTTAATACTTCTTAGAAATATAAACCTAGATTCTCAAATACCTTGTGACATTTTAAACTAATAACGGGGAGTGCAGTCATTGACATTCGTACTTGGATTATCGGGAGTTTTAATTTATCGATAAGCGTCCTCAAGGAGTCCGTCTGTCCGTTGGGATGTATTCTGGAAGCCATGAGGCTGTTATTGTAAGATAGTGGAGCTTTCAATGAAGACTTCTCTCCCTCTAACTTAAAGCAAACCCACCATGGTTGACATATCCTCTGCAAGAACATTAGTTGGTAATTTTTATGTGAATCACTTTGTCTTGGAGGCTATTTCTTGGTAGCCGTGTCTTTACAGCTTTGTCCTTATAGCCCTGTTATTATGGCTCTGTCTTCGAAGCTATGTCTTAATAACTATGTCCCTTATAGCTCTGTCTGGGTAGTTATGTCTTAACTAGATACGACCCGCGGCGAAGCATACGCCGCAGACTTGCTCATCATAGAACGGAGTGTGTTAGAGAACGGCCACAAACAGCAGCACGAAGTAATGAAAAAAAGCGAGTAAACGTGGAGACATGTGCACTGCGGTTGTTAATGGCTGCCCCCACCCTTTACTACCATCCCTTGCAAACAATAAACTGTGATTGGCCGACCATATGGAGGGTTACTCATGTTCGCAAAAAGAGGGAAAAGAACGGACAGAAACAAACATTTTTAAAAATTAAAAAAAAATTGTTCCGGCTGTGGCTTGAACCCAGGACTTTCCGTGTGCACGGCGGACGTGATAAGCACTACACTACGAATAACATGTTATTCTGTGATGAAACAATGCAAGTTACCACAAGAAAAATTGTCCCCCCCCCCTTTTTTTTCATCCCACTACGCTTGCCAACAGTGATCGGTCGACACCAGCGAGGGTCATTCGTCATGCTCATTTGCAATACTCGCTTTGGTGAAATATAGATAGCTATGTCCTTATAGCTGTGTCCTTATAGCCCTGTGTTCTTAGCTATGTCTGGTAGCTATGTCTTGATAGCTATGTCTGGGTAGATATGTCCTGGTAGCTATATCTCGGTAGCTATCTCATCAGTACAGTGTGTGTTAATGTGTTTCCGTCTTTAAAATAACTTGAACTTGGCCCCGTGACACGAGAAGGGAAAGATCCGATGTCTCCACTGTTGAGGACGATCAAGTCATACGACGAGGGATGTATTCTCCTGATGTTTGGGCGCCATCAGATTCGAGAGCTAACCACTCAGCAAGACAAACAAAGGGCCTTTCGAGTACACAGTTGTACATAGAGACTGGGGGAATAACCACCCCCTACGCTTTTAACTTCAAACCTTCCCCCCTCCACCCCAAACGGTAAAACTTTCTTCCAACTGACCCATCCATCTTGGTGTCCAATCCTTCGGGTTAAGATTGCAGAAATAGTTGATGTTAAGACTTTGTTTTTTAAGCCAAAGTTTGCAGTGCGTGAAAGACATTTCGGGTTTAAAACGGAACGAACCACAAATAAATTATAAAGAAACAAATAGAAGGGTATTTCTGAATATTTTATTATTGTATTTTGAGATACATCGCTATAAACTAGAGAGCTATTTCTGAATAATTTCTTATTATCTGGAGATTCGCCGCTATAAATGCCTGGTGCAGCGTTCTAAATTGTAATGCTTTAGGGTGTACTGCTATAAATGTTCATGCTGTAGGGTTTACCGCGATTAATTGGCATGCTGTAAGCTGTACCTCTATAAATTGGCATGCTGTAAGGTGTATAGCTATAAATTGGTATGTTGTAAGGTTAACCGTTATAAATTGGCATGCTGTAAGGTGTACCGTTATAAGTTGTAATGCTGTAGGCTGTATAGTTATAAAACCGCCTTTTCCAGGATGTCCCGCTTGGTCGCACTTAAAGCGGCTGTCTTTAAGATGTGATTTAATAACACCGTCCTGTGACGACTGATCACTGATGATTATTTCCACATGAATATAGAAGTGCTTAACTAGCAGGCCAACGATTAATCCCAAACTAATTCGATCAAATAAAAGTTACATCTGAGCTCTTGCGGAGTGAATGATAACATAAAATTGCCAACACGTGGCTGGTGACTTAGCATGAATCTCATTGCAACCTTTAATAAACAAAACTGCGGCTCCCGAGTTTCAAAATAATGGAACAACAGAAGAAAATACAGACAGATGAACAGAAGCAGAGGTAATAGGAAAGAACAATGTTATCGCCAAGCCTGTTATAAATGTGTACTTATGTATATTATAACCAATACCATAAACTGTCTTCAGCTTTAGATAATCATTTCACAAGAGCCGCACATCAGAAACTAGGGATATGAACAACAGCAACAACTTATACAAAATGTCTCCAACGTTCAACGATTATTATAAATCGCACTAACAAACACCACCAAAGACAAACACCAGCTACCGCATACCACCACTAACAGAATAGACCGTAAGATTCTGTCGCCATCGCATGGCTGTATGGACAAATCAGCGCCGCGGTCTTTGAAGAAATTAACATCGGAACATGTATATATCTATGAAGAGTGTGTGATCTTGTTCTCAACGCGTTCTCAAAGTTCCTGGAGTAGATGGACACAGGAGGAAGTCCATTGGCGTGCGTTCCTTTGAATCGGCGGGCACCAAAATTGTGTAACAGTTTTCTAAAATTTTTGAAGAAAAAAAGTACGAAAACAAAAGACAATTTAAGAAAAAAAATTGGAGAATTTTTTATTTGAGAGTGTTTGTGCGCATCAGAAGGCAATGAACATGCTTTTGTTTATCATGGGCTGTTAGCGCTATAGAAGAAAACATTCATCCGACCAATCGGTTCACAATCATCATCAACTTTAAATGCCATCAAAAGTCGCAGTGTATCAAGATTCTTGGAATGCAATATTTCAATCTTGATTTGTAAAATATTTATGGGTTTTTTTTCCCTCTCCTCGAATGTAATAAAAACAAGTTATTTTCTGGATCTCTTCTTAAGTCAATTGTTTTCGCCATGTTAAATCATGTCGTTCTCTGTCACACATTTCCTGTTTAACCTTGCTGTACCCACTCTGCTCCCACATTCTCACATCTGTTGCACCGCTTGCGGAGATTTATGCAGTTTTAAATACATGTCCTCGTGTTTGCACTGTTCATCGTAAGGACCAGATTTCCCTATCAGCGCTCAATGTTCCATATTTTAAGAGTAAAAATTCTACTACACACCTCCCCCCCACCCCCAGCCGTTCAAACTCTTCCCTAAGGCTTGGATCATGGAAATGTTGCCTCTACGGGTCATTTGCTTTTACCATGGCAGAGGCGTCACTAAGGTTGGTGTCACCCAGTGCGGTAGCTCAAGCTGAATTGAAACACTGATTAATTTTAGAGATACATTTGACGGTGCATATGCCAGAAGGATTCATGATACAAGGGTTGGAGAATATTCCATTGTTAAAAATATATAATTAATGGTATGAAGAAGCATGTATGACAATTTTCTTTTTGAAGGCGTGTCCGAGAATTCGGCCATCATATAAACCATAAGTTAGCATCATGACGTTCCCCATAACGAAAATTACACGGGGGTCAAAGTGCATTCCATGACCCATCATATGTACATGATATGGGCCAACAATAAAACTCAAATGGACTACCCATCAAAAGCACATCATATGTACATCATATGGCATGTCATTGATATATGGAATGCACCGTACCATTTCAAATCCTACATTTGTGGCATCCAAGAAACATACCCGAAAATATCGTCGTTGTTACGTTTTTGGTCCACTGGGTGCTTCCCAAATAAAGTTTTAAATAGCTTCCAAGCGAATCTCTTACTTTACACTAGGAATAGACATCCACAACAGCCGGCGTTTGAGTACACAAACAACATTCAACAATTGGCCGCGTCTGCGTTCACAACCCACGTGTCGGAATGAGATAAACAAAACCTTCCGTCATTCCTGGTAGAAGACATTCTTTTGGAGATCTGTGGTCTGAGGTTCAAATACCACGTACGCCATGAACGAAAAGCTCCAAAAAATATTCTAATTGATTTAAAGTCCTATTTCATGACTGCGTTCAAGTTTGACGGTATTTTCTGACCTGATACTACGGCGTGTTTTCGATTGAGATTTTAATTAAAATGACATTAGAAAATAGACAAAAAAGAAGAGACAGTAAATGATCGATTGCAAATATCCGACAGAAACAGTTAAAAAGAGTGAGCCTCGGTACCTTACACAAAAAGTGTCTGAAATAATAAAAAAATAAATTTACCATTTATTTTTCAAAATGGACTAAAGAACCTTGACCCTGTCCCAGAATTATGAACAGAGACGGAAGTCATACACATAATAGGCGTGAAAAGCTTTCGATCCCAAACCAAAGCGACGCTGACATTATTTTCTGGTCTATTTTAACAATTTTTGTGATGGCGAATTTTGAACTTAACTCCGTATTGCAATATTGGTAAGTGCTGTTCTATTTCAAAATCAACAATTAACAGTTTTTTTTTAAAGCAAATGAATTCAAGTTTTTGTCATATTAACTGAATCACTTTGCTGTGTTTTATATCTCTGGGAGCACCTAAAGCAGCACATCGGACGTCGGGTGTAAAGTTCACTCTTTAATTAGTACTGTTCTAGTGATTAATAGTATTGATAAAAATAATAATACTTCGACAACTTATATAACGCGATACCCAAGACAGCTTTTGGGCTCACCGCGTTTTACATAAAAATAGTAGTAGATACATTTATAAATGCATTCAATTTAAAACATTCAGACACTAAATACAAACAAAAAACAACAACAAAAAAACATGCAAACTAAAAAAACAACAACAAAAACAAAACATATAATGACATGCTGGTAGACGTAAGCACCGTGTATAAGTCCAAGAAATGTTTCAATGTTAATAAAAAAAAAGATGTGATTTAGTGCAGTCTTGAATGCTTTAGTAGCAGAAATACTACGAATGTGTAATGTAGAGAATTCTATTGTTTTGGCGAACAAAATCAGAAAGACCTTTCGCCTAATGTTTTAGTGCGTGTCTTAGTAAAAGAACGATTACGTATGTCTGAAGAAGAGTGCTGCTAACGAGCGGAAGAGTAGACAGAAAGAAGTTCAGTAAGATAGGAAGTGCATGAGTCCAAAGAGATGTTGTGTCAGAGGACGGACAGTTTGTTAACAATTGCTTGCTTGTAAAGTGACGTAATAAGTGACCATGTCGAAACAAATTGTTTTCAAAAGAAAAAGAAAGTATTTTCTTTATAGCCTACGCGTTGACATGTCATTGACAAAACAATGGATCATCTACAGGAAAGTTATCGAAAATAGGTTAGGCTTACCGTTGCGGATGATTTTTGTTTCGCGTTTACGTTTTGAAATAATATTTTCAGTTTTGTCCCGATTTTCTCTTACGCCCAAAAATTAAAATTGAATTATAATTTCTGATATTAATCTTGTCATCTCATTCTGATATTAATCTTATTATAGTACTCTGCATTTCGAATAGAAATGGTGTGTATATACGAGAAGGCATTTCATTTTCCTGCTATTATAGACCCATTCGGGGCATTCTTCCAGACGGGACAAGCCTTTTTTGAAAACGAAAAACCTTAAAATTGGGTCAGCATTAGGTCAGTAAATGCAGCCACTTAATTAAATTTATTAGTCTGGATACATTTTGGTTAACATTTTAATTAAATAAGTTTATAACAACTGAAGAGATTTCCATTGTAAAAATAAATGTTATTCTAATCAAATAGAAATACATTCTGTTGTAAAGTGAGCTGAAGAAAATCTGACATAACCACGGCATTGTCAAAATTGCGTAGACCCTTGAGTCCCATTATTATAAGACAAATACAACCATGAAAACAAATTTGTAGGATTTATAATTGCGTCTCAAGTTTTTCCAGTCACTTCATTAGAATTTTCTGTTTTCAAATTTATACTACACACCTGGTATTCAATGGAGACTTCAATTTCTGATTTGTTTTTTTTACCGGTGCGCAGTTTTTCATTCTTCAAACAAACACTAGACGCTCCCACCAAACGATTTAAACAAAGTTTGGCAACAGGTCAGGTCAACACAGGTCGGCAACCTTCACCTTGAGCAATAATCATTTACAATGATCTCTCCCCAAACTCAGGTACACAGTGTGTTGTTTGTATATTTTCACTTTAAAATATCAGCGACATTTCTGCAAGGATAGTCACTGTCTAAAAAGCAAAGCATGTGTGACCAAATTGTACGTATGTAAGACGTAGATGAAAGTTCCAGCAGCTTCGGGGCTACTTTAATACTAACAAAGGTCGGTGTGCAATGTATAATACTGTTGGTTTTTTTTTCAATAGGTTTTTTTTCATTTAAAATTTTAACGAATATTTATTTGAAATTTCAAATCTGATGAATTTCCTAAAATTTGTTAGACACATCATTGGAAATTACTATGATAAAAACTTGTATAGCGAAGGAATTTTACACAAAGGGATTATGAAAAAAGAGGAAGGAAGGGGAAAATGAAGGGAGAATAACAATAACTTAGGTTAATCTCCTCAAATACTCGTTGATACTATCTGCGAACTTACAACCTATGCCTATGGCGGATTAAAGGGAATGCTGGGTGGGCTAAAGCCAGGGGCCCCAATGATTTAGGGGCCCCCAAATTTAGTATATTTGATAATAAAGGTGGACAAACGTTTGCATGAATTCCTGAAAATATCATAAATTAAATAAATTAATAAAATCTTATCTATTAATCTGATCGCTATTCGGGCGCGATTTTTATAAAAAAACCTGATTTTAAAGGCTCAAATAGAGAAAATATTAAAGAATAGTATTTATATCTTTTGAAGTTTCATCGTTCATCAAGTGCGTGTGGTCTTATGGAAGAGACTCGGCTCGCGGTGCCAGCGGTCACGCGATCGATTCCCGCTATGTGAATAACTTATTTATTTTTCATGTATCTTTTTTTTTAAATTGTCTTTTTACACTCAATTTTAGGATACCGGCAATCAGCTATTTCTTCTTATTGGTTTTTTTTTCATAATAATCTATTTGGGTGGGAAGGCCGATCCCGTAATACAGACAAAGTGTGATAACTATTTAGCTACAAGTTAAAGTCTTATATTAGCTGCTAGCAATAATTTTATTTAAAGGGACGCTGGCTGGATAGGGCCCCAATTTGAATTGCAGCCAGGGGCCCCGTGCAGTCTTAATCCTCCCCTGCTTACAACTGATTTGCTGGCATATTCGCTTTTTAAAAATTAGTTGTACGACTATTTTGTTCGTACTTTTCGGCTAAACATTGATTCCTTCGTTAGTCGTTACGGTTTTTTGACATCACCTTTTACTTAATTTATGTGAAAACGTAATTTTAGTCTCTACTCCCTCTATTGACATTAATGATAACAATTTGTGACTGAGAGTTGAAAAGATAGACCGATAGGTTGGCTACCTCATGAATTCCCACCGCTAGAACCAGCGGCACAATCATTGCGCATCGTAATTGTCTACGGCGCCAAAGTTTATTTACCATCTTTCACATATCCAGCCATCACCCACATCGACTCTGTGCGACCCTCCCCCATCCCTCCCCCTCACCCCTCCCCCTCATCCCCCACATGCCATCTTATTTTGATCTTCGTTTCAAAAGTACACAATTTGAGGGCAACACCAGGTGAGCCCGCCTGACTTCCAGGAATGCCAATCTCAAAGCCGAAATGAGCCGTCCAAAGTCCACGCCATATCAACCTTAAATATCGTAAGCAATGTTTCCCCGTCAACAGACAGTCTGGCTTGGCTAGGGAGACTCTGGCTGGGCAGACCCTGATAGGCGTCAATTCAGACATCACTTCTCAATGGGTCAGTGCTGTCGATTCTCGATATTGCGTCCGTCTCCGATATATTGTGCCTGAGACGCTTTCCTCCATAAAGTTATCAAATGATCGAGTTAATGAGACAAATTAAACGCCAATCATTGTTGGTGATGGAGAGAAAGAGCAGTCCTTAAACTGGTCTTAAATTTATTTTAAGATAGCTCGTCGCAGCATGATTTTATGATATTATGTTGACATCATATATTAATGTTTTATTGTATAAAAGGAATTGGATTTCTTAAGAGATCGTTCGATATTTAGGTTAGGGGATCAATGGCATCCGTCCATCCTCATGGGACGATGGCGTTTCCTCCTGCTCCTCTACCCCACTTCCCCTTTCTCCTGACCCTTTTCTCCTTGCTCCTCGCTGTAACGGAAGCTCCTACGACTTGAATGCCCTCGCGCACTTTTGCCCGCCAGGAGGTGCGCTCCTCAGCAATGGTCTCCCACGTTTTATGGTCAATCTGCGCCAGAGTCACGTCTTTCTTGCAGACATCCTTGAAGCGCAAGCAGGGGCGTCCTGTCTTCGGCATACCAGTTGCCAGCTTGCCGTAAAGCAAGGCTCTTGGAATGCGCTCCGAGCTCATCCTGCGGACAGGGTAGGGAATATATAATCTAATAACACGGGAAATTCATTGAATGGTTGGCTGGGAAAGTAATATCAGAACCTAAAGTGATTTTTTTTTAAAACAATAAATTTCAAAAAATGAAACAAATGAAAAGTTTCAACATAGAGTTGGTATCAAATGCTATGTTATCAGCTTCTTATATAAAATGTAGAATGAATACTACATTTTTGATTGACTAATACGAGCTTAATTGAGGGTTATCCCTTCTTGTGCCCTGACTGTTATTAACTAGGGGCAGCAATTCGATGGTGTTTTTTATTTTAAAATTATTAAGTCATCACTCCATTCAGAAATCAACAGAAATTTTAAAAACAAAAAACTATTTACAGATCTTAAATCTAACAAGGAAAAGAGTTAATTGTGAGAAAAATGAATTTATTGAACCTTAAGTCAATCAGAAGACATGTTTTACAGTCAAACAGTGGTTGTTTTCCAAATTATAGTGATTATAATTACACAAGGATCTTAATTTCGCGGGAAAGTTACCAAATGCAGAGGGGGAAAAGTAAGACAGATGACACTTTGTTCAGTCAACCATTGGATTGTATACCAAGTCATTTATTGCAAGTACCCAAAGAAATAATTTTCACTGGAAGTTTATCAAATACACAGGGGAAAAGACAGATCACGAAGACCTACCCTTGATTGTCACGGATTAAACATCTGCACTGAGGATTCTATTGATGGCAATCCAACCCTGTGATGTAATCAAACGCTTTTGCATGCAGGCAAATCCCTTCTTTAAAAAAAACTTTTAAAAAAAACTGGTGTCTGATTTTCTCAAAAGTTGTCTAAAATTGAGGATCTGGCTAAAATGCTCGACTTCATTTTTTTTATAAACGTTTTTCTGATTTATGGTTTTTGCACATCCACAAATGGAGATTTTCAAAGAGATTATCTGACGTTATATGTATGCAGCTAACTGCATCTCCGTGAGAGATTCTCCTGATATGATTCGTGCGATCTAAGCGCTGGGGGGAATAGGGCATTTTGTGTTAGAGAGAGACCAATCTCTGGAAATATGGCTTGATTTAAACTATGCAAATGACCAGCCGATGGCAACGATTTCCCGGAAATATCTTTCAAGAGGCGTGTTCTTCAAATGTCAGTTTCAAGGTGTCACCTAATTTTCTTTTTCTCTACGCCAGCTTTCAAACTGAGCCGTGAATTTGATTGATAAAACAAAAAAGTTATTTACCGAAGGATTTCTAAACCTCATTTTTAGCATAGAAACAATTTATTTAGCATTGGTTAGTGATTTAGGCTGCCGATTCCAGCTTTAAAAAAAGTTTAGTGTTCGGTTTTGTTTGGCAAAAAGGAAGAAACGTAAAGAGATAACGTATTCATAGACAGCTCTTATAGATTTAATTACTTCCGTCGAGGACACATGTAGGCAATGGTGACGTGCCTCTAAATTTTCCTCATTATTTTGCTATTACACATTAAATTAAAAACGTATTTAATTTTATTAACGGATTATTATTTTCTAAAAAAAAATTTCATGGCTAATGTCTACTAGTTTTCCCGGGCAAATAAATATTGCTAGAAGTTTTGTATGACAATATGTTTCCAGAAGTTTTCTAAAAAAACAATTTCAACATATAGAACATTAATCTTTTAAATATATTGTAACATAATATACTTTTTTTTTCATATGTATCTTTAATTTTTTATTTTAAATGCCGGAAGTGACTGTACTTCGTTTCGATACGGGTGGTATCCGACATTGTTCTAAGCTTACACATTGTTGACGTAACATCCGGAGAAGCAGTTGTTTAGACATTAACACCTGTGTGACGGTAACAATTAGTGGAACAAGGCATGTGAGATTTAAAACGAACATTCATTAAAATTTTTAGCACGCCCAGGGGATAGGTAGATACAACAGGGGGATAGGTAGATACAACAGGGGGATAGGTAGATACAACAGGGGGATAAGTAGATACAACAGGGGGATAGGTAGATACAACAAGCCACTAAGTTAAATGACTGACCTCGATTTTACTTTAATGTGGTTCCTGTAATCGACTGGAAGAGCGGATTATCGAAATATTCGATTCCTTATTCAGCGAGTCTGTGGATGAAATAAGCTTAGAAGATCTCGGAAGTCTCATATTATAATTATGTTATACACACATATGCAGAGGCGTAACTGGGTTTTTGATACCCTTGGCCAAAATATATTTTCGGCGCCCTTTATTTAAATAAATTTTTTAAAAATTACAGATTTAGAGCGCCCTTTTGAAATGGCGCAGGCCGGCGTCCTTGGAAACTGACCCAATGCCAAGCCGTTGTTACGCAACTGCAACATATGAGATAACATAGTTTCTATAGTTGCATAACATACTGACCATTGAAAAAAAAAGAATAGTGTGATTGTTCATTGCTATTGGGCTTCGTAACTTAAATAATGTCTACCAATTTCTTGGAACTCTACATCAGTGCAACTCAAAGTGGTGGCCCGCGGACCGGTGCCGGTTCGTGGGCCATCTGCCGTCGGTCCTCAGAATTTTTCAAGAAAGGACATAAAAATCTAATTATAATCCTCCATTTTCAAACAATAATACTAACCATAAAGAATGTGTCAGTTTCTCGGCAATAAGCACATTAAATGAGTCAAATAAACTAAAATACATTTCCTTTCGCTACCACGTCATTACAGGGAACATAGTGCAGCGGTTCCTGGTGCAATGAACAAATTCCTGCCCGTCCGCCATACTTAAACGTTTGAAAAGCACTGGTTTACATAAACTTCTGCCGAAGAAGAGCTTTCGTATACAATATCAGTATCTCAAAATTGTCCACGGATA
Source organism: Ampullaceana balthica (assembly GCA_944989445.1). Lineage (NCBI taxonomy): Eukaryota > Metazoa > Mollusca > Gastropoda > Lymnaeidae > Ampullaceana > Ampullaceana balthica. The sequence continues at coordinate 12,172 of CALYLW010002161.1, read as the reverse complement.
AAATGCTTCATCTGAACGCTCTATTATCGTATTCATGAAATTTTTTCAAAGTGTATCGATACACATGTGTGTGTGTGTGTGTGTGTGTGTGTGCATGTGTGTGTGTGGGGGGATGTTTTTAAGTTGTTAACTTCAAAACCTCGCGAGCCGTGTACTGAATTTCCACCGGGTATAAAGACAGTTGACGTCAGCAACCACCGTTCACATCCACGGCAGCTGATCTTATCTCTGGCAGGAGACACTTGTGGCACCGTGCTCATGTATATTTATAGGGGGGTCCTTTAGGGGGGACAAATAAGTCCTCAATGGCCCTGAGAGGAAACGAAATCTAAGTCTTCAAGAAATACACACATCAAGACACACACATAAACACACACACAAACGCACACCTACACAAACATCGTTGACTGGTGATGATGCGGCTGGCCACCTGTTTCATTAAATTGTGTTTACTAATATAGTAGAACACATCACTGTCAAGGAACACCACCCTCGGCGTTTAGGTGTCTGTCTCCTTCACAGGCAATGGCAAGTTCACATGACACATCTTGCGAACTAAATTTACTTATAAATAACACCGTTTCTGTGGCCAAATTTCCGTCACGACTCAGTATTGAAAGGACAAAAAAAATCATTTTTACAAGACTAGATCAGTGGTTTCAAAACTTTGCGCCGTGGAATCCTAGAGAATAAAGATCGCTAAGTGTCTCGCGAAATTATAGTAATTTTCATTTGAATATTTTTCATTGCGATGTAATAAGAAAGAACATTCTAGCATCACATTTGTAACACCAAAAAAATTATTTTTTCTAGCGAACCAGATGCAAACCAAATCATTTGTTTAATCATGCGTAACAGATGCAGATCAGTCGTTTATTTTATTTAACAGCATACATGTTTTCATACCATTCATTTACTGAAATTCAAGCTGAATTACTTTGGTCTATGTACTAATTTTCCAAATTTGCACATTTCTACCGTGCTTGCATTTTTATTGGATAAACGTCTTGGAAAACAAAGGATTTCAAAAGGCCGAAAAAAAATTAATGGCTTTGTCATCATATCAATAGAGCTTCAATTTCTAAATGGCATTAAAGTGCATTGCAGTTACCAATACTTTGTTTAAAGACCAAGAGGAAAAAATGTGGCCCGGAAGTGATGCTGTATTCATATATTTAAATTACCTAGATGTGAACTGTTTCCCGACTATTTGTACTACAGAGCCTATCATTTTGTTGAGGCGTTTGGAATCTAATTTAAGTCTTCTAAAGTAGGAGTCCTATACTAATTGGTTGTCACTTGTGTATACGTTTTCGCGCCTTTTCCTTATTAAAATAGGTAAAATTAATTGTGTGCGTGTTTGTGTGCGTGTGTGTGTTAATGTTTCAAATGAAGACCACCCTTATCTTCCGGGAATTAAAATCTTTTTAAGCGAATTTTTTGTAATAATCCTATATAATAAAAGGCTAGATTATGTCCGTTCTGTCCCGTCATCTATAGCGATTGGTCCCTCAAACACTTATGACTCCTACAGCCAATCACTAGCGGAGAAAAATTTACATATTACGCTGAGGTTCAAAACTAGTTATTTTTGGTGCAGTTTTTTTTTGGTCATAATTCAGTATGTTGTTCCCATCTTGAAGTGATGCCTGCCGCTTATTCGAATGACAATTCTGTTAAATGCTTTTTCCTTGATGGTCCTGGGGGTAGTGGCAAGAGTTTTAAGTGTTGTTTGTTTTTATTGCTGTTATTGTTGTTGTTGTTTTGTTGTTGTTGTTTTTTGTTGTTGTTTTGTTGTTGTTGTTTTGTGGTTGTTGTTATTGTTGTTGTTATTTTGTTGTTGTTGCTGTTGTTGTTTTGTTGTTGTTTTGTTGTTGTTGTTTTGTTGTTGTTGTTCTGCTGTTGTTGTTGTTGTTGTTTTGTTGTTGTTGTTGTTTTGTTTTTGTTGCTTTTGTTGTTGTTTTTGTTGTTGTTGTTGCTATTGTTGTTGCTGTTGTTGCTGTTGTTGATTTTGTTGTTTTTGTTGTTTTTGCTGTTGTTGTTGTCCACATCCCTTGCCCTGCCACGTTAATGTTTTTAAACGCTTCTGCATAACAACTACCAAAACAGAGCGTCCATGAACTTCACAGGTCACCCTACACTTATTCCCGTCCTTGGGCGGGCTTTGTTACTACTAGTCTATATATATATAAATCAATGAATGTATGTATGCATGTCTGTTATAGCTGACTAAACCATTCATCCGATCGCCATGAAACTTTTGGAGACTTTTGAGTACACTCCTGGGGTGGAAATAGGCTACTTTTTTCAAAATTTAACACTCATGGGGCGCCGGGGGCCCATAATGAGAATTTTTTCTTAAATGAGCTATATAAAAATTAGTTTAAGGCTTAGCTGCTTGGAAAATGAATGGATCTTGACCAAACTTGGTACATAACAACTTGATAGCCTATATTAAAATACTATAGGGCAATAATTTCCTAATGTCCATTTATTTGGGGCTGGGGGCCCAAAATGTCTTTTTTCATAAATGTTTAAGCAATTATTAAAGATCTTGAGAAATATAGATAAATATATCCACTATAAAAATTGATTGAAATAAATAGGTGTTTTGAACTTGATATCTTGCACTAATTGGGCCCTGGGGCCCTTAATGTCGTTTTTGCCTACATGAGCTACATAAAATTAGTTTATGCAGTAGCTACTGAGTAAATGATTGGATCTTAACCAAACTTTGTATATAAAAACTTGGTAGCCCATATTAAAATAACAAAAGGCACTGCACTTCTCATGTCCAATTGTTCAGGGCCGGGGGCCCCAAATGTCTTTTTTTGGTATACTCTATAATATTATTTCCCACTCAGTTTTTAACGATCTTGAGAAATATATCCATGTGGAAATTGAATTGCAATGAACAGGTTTTCAAAATGTACATCTTGAATCGAATGGGCCCGGGGGCCCCTTAATGTATTTTTTCATTATATTAGCTATATAAAAATTTGTTTAAGTGTTAGATAATGAGAAAATAACTGGATTTTGACCAAACTCGGTATATAAAAACTTAAGAGAGTAAATTAAATTACAATAGGGCCCTGAACTGCTAATTTCCATTTCCTCGGGACTGGGGGCCCTAAATGTGTTTTTTACTAACTTTTAATATTGTATTCCCCATTCAATTTTACACGATATTGATAAATATAGATAAAATAATTCATATATTTGTTATGAAACTGATTGAAATGAACAGATTTTTATCTTCATATGTTAAATGGAGGGGCGGGGGGGTGGGAGAGGGAGGACTAGAAAGATGATAAGGTGAGAAATAAGAGAGGAGGAAGGAGAATGGGAAGATATAGGAAGGATTGGATAGATATAAAAAGAGAAGAGACATATGAGAGATGGAGATGGAGAAGGAAAAAGGTAGAGAGTAGTAAGAGAGGAGGAAGGAGGTAGGAGGGGAAGGTTGGAGAATTAGGGAGGGGTGAGGAGGGAATTAGGTGAAAGGACGAAGAAGGAGAGAATGGAAATGGGAAGGAAGAAGAGGATATAAAGGAGGAGTATGAAGAGGGGGGAAAGTAGTGATTGGGAGGGAGGAGACTGAAATGAATGAGAAAGGGAAAATGATAGAAGATTGCAGGGTTGAAGGATAAAAGAGAAAGAGAATATAGAATGAGAAGAAGGGAAGGATGAGGGAAGGGGTGAAAATTGAGATATGGGATTGAAGTAAATTATGGATAAATGGAAGAATAAAGCGGAGGGGGAGATTGATAGGAGAGATAATGAAAAAAGATTTACGAGGGAATTAGAGAAGAGGAGAAAAAGAAGAGGATGAAAGGATAGAAAAAGAGGAAGGAATGATAGATAGAGGGAAATAGGGAAGAAAGAAAAATGAAGAAAGTAAGAAAAGGGATGAAAAGAGTCAAGATAGATAAAATAGGGATAAAATGAGGAAGAAGTAATATATGATTAAGATGAGATATATAATAAACGAGGATTGGCTTAAGAGGGGAGATGAAATAAAATGGATGATGTAGAAAATGGAGAAAAGATAGAGATGAAGAAGAAAAAAGGGAATTTATCATATGAATGGATAATTGCAGAGAAAGATAAATGAGAAAGAATAAAATTAGGAGAAGAGAGAATAAAAAAGGAGAATAAAAGAGTTGAAATAAGGGGAGAAAGGAAAGGATGATAATGGAAAGAAGTGAATTAATATGGAAAGAGTGGGATAAGAAAAATAAAAATGCATTGGAGGAGAAAGAGAAGGGGATATTGAGGGAATAAGGGAGAGAAGGAGAATTAGAGTAATTTATAAGTGGGAAAATGGAGAGAATAAAATAAAGAAAAGATTAAGAGAAGAAGAAAAGGATAAAGAAGAGAGAAATAAAATATGGAAAAGAGAATTAAAAAGGAGTAAGGAGGAAGAGGATTGAGAAGGAAATATAATGCGGGGTAAATAATTGATGAGAAATTATCTAATCGAGGAAAAAAAAAGAATCGAAGGAGATAAAGAATGATTGGCAAGGGAAAAGATTTTAATAAGAAAAGAAGGAAGATATGTCATAGGGAAGAGAAAAAGATGATATTGAATTGCGTTGAAATTATGAGAAATAAATATTGGAAAATAAGAGAGTTAAATCAGATAGCAAATGAATAAAAATACGAGGAGAATGGATGAAAGATAAGAGAAAAGGAGATTAAACGATGATATGAAAGAATTGGAATAATAGGGTAATGAGGAATATAAAATAAATGGAAAAAATAGAAGTAAATAATAGATTTAAATTAGATAGAAAGAGAAGAGAATAAGAGAAAAATTGAGATTGGATGGTTTGAGAGGATGGGGAATTATTATATAGAAGGGATTTAGGGAAAATGATGAGGAGAATTGGGAAATTATAAGGAAATCAAATAGAATGAAGGAAGCGAAGATTGCTAATTGTGATTAGATGAGATGAGATGAATAATGATAAAGAAAGGAGATTAAGAAAAGGAAGAAGAAAAATAAGGAAATGAAGGAAGAAAAGAATAGTAAAGATTAGATGGAGGAAGAAAAATGATGAAATGTGGGATAGTAGAGATGAGGACAGGAATATAATATAGAAGAGATGCATGATTAGATTAAAATGGATTAAGATATAGATTTAGAGAATTGGGAAAAGAAAGAATATATGATTGCAATGAATTATATAGAAGGAAAATAAGAAGTGATATTAGATAAGCAAAGAAAGGAAATAATAAGGAAAAAATGGGAAAAAAAGAAGGAAGAAATGAGATAAAAAATTAGAAAAGAGGGGAATAAGAATAATGTATTGAAAAGGATTAGGATAGGATTAGAGATGAAAATATATTTGCAAAAAAAAAAAAGAGGTAAACTATATAGAGGGGAGGAAATATTGCAAAATACAATATAAATAGTTAGGAGATAAATATGAAGAATGAAAAGTGAGATATTAAGAATGATGAGATAAAGATTGAATATAAAATTAAGGAAGGGAAAATGAATTTGATGAAAGAAATGGATTAAGAAATAGTTATTAATGGAAATAAATAAAGAAAATTACTAATTGGAATTGGATAAAATTGAAGAAGGATAAGGAGATGGAAGGAAATAATGAAGATTATGAATTGGGAAATAAAATATAGGAATAAATAAAAAAAGAGACTAAATAATTAGTAAAATTGAGAATAATATATGAAAGAAGAGGAAATTGCAGAAAGGAGATGGAAATAGGATAAAAGAATAGATTGATGAAATAGAATGAATGAATTAGGAAGAATAAAAAAGATAAGAAGGAAATAAGAATAAGAAATGAAGAATTAGGAGGATAGAGATAGAATGATATATTAATTGCGGGAATTAGAGAATAAGGGAAATTATATAGATAATAAATAAAAGAAATAGGAAAAGATAAGGATGAATGATAGCAATCATAAGGAATAAAATGAAAAAGAAGCGAGATAATAGTAGAATATGATTACAGGAATAAGGAGAATAAGAATCGATAGAAAAAATTATAAGAGATATATGGAATGATAATATAGGATAGATATAAAGAAAGAAAAAGATAAGGAAATTTAAAGAGGGGAAATATAATGATAAATAAAAATGAAGAATAATTCAATGAAATGAGGGAAAAAGAATAAGAAGAAGAACGAATAAGGAATGGACGAAGGGGATGTATTTAAGAGAAAGAAGAGGAATAAGAAGATTAGAAATATTAATAGGAGAATTATAATTAATTGAAAGGTGTATAAAAATAAGAAAAGGGGAGAGAAGGATAAGCAGAAAAAGTGAAGGATTGCGAAATATTTATAAAATGAATAAGACAGAAAATGATTAAATAAAATATAGAGAAGAATTGAAATAGCAGGAAGGAGAAACAAAAGAAAATATGTAAAATAATAAGAATGAGGAGAGGGAAAGAGGTAAATGTAAAATAGAGATATATGAGAGATAATTGCGAATATTAAATCGATAACAAATAGAAAAGATAGAATTAATATTAAGAGAATCATAATAAGAAGTAGAAGAATAGTAATAAGGATGAGGAGAATAAAAAAGATTAAGAAGGAGATAATTAAGAAAGAAAAATGAGAATAAGAATAAAAAATGGGGGGGATGATGGATATGAGGAAATAAAAAAGAAAATAGATAATGAGAGAAATATGAGAGGAAAGGTGATGGTATATTAATGGGGAATAAGGAATTATGGGGATTATAATGGGATTGCAAAAATGATAGGAAATTAAAAGGCAGAAAGAGAGGGAAAAGGAATGATGCAGAGAGAATAGGAGATGAAGAATGTGAAATGATAGAAATAGAAGGAGAAGAGCATTGAAAGACGAGGAATGGAAAGAAAAAGATGGAATATAGGAATAAAAAGATGATGAATAAGGTTAATGAAGAAGAAAGATATATAAAGAGGATAATAAGAAATTAAATTAGCTAAATTGCATAAAAAATATCGATCCCCCCCCCCCCAAATGATGGAAAATTAATAGATAGATGAAGATGAATAGCAATGAGTAACAGGTTTTCAAAATGTACATCTTGAATCGAATGGGCCCGGGGGCCCCTTAATGTATTTTTTCATTATATTAGCTATATAAAAATTTGTTTAAGTGTTAGATAATGAGAAAATAACTGGATTTTGACCAAACTCGGTATATAAAAACTTAAGAGAGTAAATTAAATTACAATAGGGCCCTGAACTGCTAATTTCCATTTCCTCGGGACTGGGGGCCCTAAATGTGTTTTTTACTAACTTTTAATATTGTATTCCCCATTCAATTTTACACGATATTGATAAATATAGATAAAATAATTCATATATTTGTTATGAAACTGATTGAAATGAACAGATTTTTATCTTCATATGTTAAACTGATAGGCCCGGTGACCCTTAATAAATTCCTTTTTTTGTAATCTATAATATGTCTTCCTTTTTACTGAGATCGTTGCAACGCACAACGGGTCTGCTAGTGTGTCATAAAAATTACAATAAACAACCTCGTATCCAGGTGAAACTGTATTCTTGTCCGATCACTGGACGACATGGCCACGAATTTATTTTATCTTGTGTGAAGACGCCAACAAACTATAAAAAAAATCTAGAACGGATGCGTGTTTGCCCGTGTGTGTCATAGTGAGTGTGTGTGCGTGCGTGTGTGTGCGTCTGCACTTAGTGCTGCTCGCCATATCCAAAAATGGCGGCTGGTCGAGACGTAAACAAGCGAGTCTAGTCACGTGCGCGTGCCGAGTAAGAACGGCGGTAACCGAGCTTTTCCCGAGTGCCGGGCGATACAAGACCGCTCAGATGCTTATCGCCTCTGACTGTGAAATGTTTACAAGACCGGCGACGATCCCAGGGGCGTATTCGATTTTAGTGCACGGAATCGATAAATCCCCTGATTCAGCCATTTAATCAATTAATACCCGTGATCTTGTGCTATGGTGATAAGTGTCTTTGCGTCTCGTTTTGAGAAGGGGTTTGGATTTCTGAGTTGAGCTCTGTACACCTGAGGGCAGCATGGAATGACACTTAAAAAAAATATATTTTTTTTAAAATACGCCTAGACAATCTGCATATGGTAATTGTCTTTAATTTGTGAAAAAAAGCGAAATTCAAATTTAAAATAAGTTTTAATACTATAAAAATGATACTAATATAAAATCATCTTTAAAAATAATAATAAAATAAAATAAAAGCTTTTCGAAAGCGAAGTTTCATTTTAAAAGATGGCAATTCATAGAATTGCAGCGTCAAGACTCTAGTACATGGAATCTAGAAGTAATACTAATCACATTACATGAGTCGAATACTTTCCAGAGGGAATGCCGTGGCTCAATATAAAATTTTTAAACAAGTATTGTTGTATAACAACTTAATTGTTGAACATTCTTGGCTTTATTTTCACTATGCCTTAGAGGATTGGAGATGTATCTTGCATACTATGTTCACATTCTTGTTTGGCTACTGTCATAGTCAGCCCTTGTATCATGTTTTAATCTTGCATACTATGTTCACATTCTTGTTTGGCTACTGTCATAGTCAGCCCTTGTATCATGTTTTAATCTTGCATACTATGTTCACATTCTTGTTTGGCTACTGTCATAGTCAGCCCTTGTATCATGTTTTAATCTTGCATACTATGTTCACATTCTAGTTTGGCTACTGTCATAGTCAGCCCTTGTATCATGTTTTAATCTTGCATACTATGTTCACATTCTAGTTTGGCTACTGTCATAGTCAGCCCTTGTATCATGTTTTAATCTTGCATACTATGTTCACATTCTAGTTTGGCTACTGTCATAGTCAGCCCTTGTATCATGTTTTAATCTTGCATACTATGTTCACATTCTAGTTTGGCTACTGTCATAGTCAGCCCTTGTATCATGTTTTAATCTTGCATACTATGTTCACATTCTAGTTTGGCTACTGTCATAGTCAGCCCTTGTATCATGTTTTAATCTTGCATACTATGTTCACATTCTAGTTTGGCTACTGTCATAGTCAGCCCTTGTATCATGTTTTAATCTTGCATACTATGTTCACATTCTAGTTTGGCTACTGTCATAGTCAGCCCTTGTATCATGTTTTAATCTTGCATACTATGTTCACATTCTTGTTTAGCTACTGTCATAGTCAGCCCTTGTATCATGTTTTAATCTTGCATACTATGTTCACATTCTTGTTTAGCTACTGTCATAGTCAGCCCTTGTATCATGTTTTAATCTTGCATACTATGTTCACATTCTTGTTTAGCTACTGTCATAGTCAGCCCTTGTATCATGTTTTAATCTTGCATACTATGTTCACATTCTTGTTTAGCTACTGTCATAGTCAGCCCTTGTATCATGTTTTAATCTTGCATACTATGTTCACATTCTTGTTTAGCTACTGTCATAGTCAGCCCTTGTATCATGTTTTAATCTTGCATACTATGTTCACATTCTTGTTTGGCTACTGTCATAGTCAGCCCTTGTATCATGTTTTAATCTTGCATACTATGTTCACATTCTTGTTTGGCTACTGTCATAGTCAGCCCTTGTATCATGTTTTAATCTTGCATACTATGTTCACATTCTTGTTTGGCTACTGTCATAGTCAGCCCTTGTATCATGTTTTAATCTTGCATACTATGTTCACATTCTTGTTTAGCTACTGTCATAGTCAGCCCTTGTATCATGTTTTAATCTTGCATACTATGTTCACATTCTTGTTTGGCTACTGTCATAGTCAGCCCTTGTATCATGTTTTAATCTTGCATACTATGTTCACATTCTTGTTTAGCTACTGTCATAGTCAGCCCTTGTATCATGTTTTAATCTTGCATACTATGTTCACATTCTAGTTTGGCTACTGTCATAGTCAGCCCTTGTATCATGTTTTAATCTTGCATACTATGTTCACATTCTAGTTTGGCTACTGTCATAGTCAGCCCTTGTATCATGTTTTAATCTTGCATACTATGTTCACATTCTAGTTTGGCTACTGTCATAGTCAGCCCTTGTATCATGTTTTAATCTTGCATACTATGTTCACATTCTAGTTTGGCTACTGTCATAGTCAGCCCTTGTATCATGTTTTAATCTTGCATACTATGTTCACATTCTAGTTTGGCTACTGTCATAGTCAGCCCTTGTATCATGTTTTAATCTTGCATACTATGTTCACATTCTAGTTTGGCTACTGTCATAGTCAGCCCTTGTATCATGTTTTAATCTTGCATACTATGTTCACATTCTAGTTTGGCTACTGTCATAGTCAGCCCTTGTATCATGTTTTAATCTTGCATACTATGTTCACATTCTAGTTTGGCTACTGTCATAGTCAGCCCTTGTATCATGTTTTAATCTTGCATACTATGTTCACATTCTAGTTTGGCTACTGTCATAGTCAGCCCTTGTATCATGTTTTAATCTTGCATACTATGTTCACATTCTAGTTTGGCTACTGTCATAGTCAGCCCTTGTATCATGTTTTAATCTTGCATACTATGTTCACATTCTAGTTTGGCTACTGTCATAGTCAGCCCTTGTATCATGTTTTAATCTTGCATACTATGTTCACATTCTAGTTTGGCTACTGTCATAGTCAGCCCTTGTATCATGTTTTAATCTTGCATACTATGTTCACATTCTAGTTTGGCTACTGTCATAGTCAGCCCTTGTATCATGTTTTAATCTTGCATACTATGTTCACATTCTAGTTTGGCTACTGTCATAGTCAGCCCTTGTATCATGTTTTAATCTTGCATACTATGTTCACATTCTAGTTTGGCTACTGTCATAGTCAGCCCTTGTATCATGTTTTAATCTTGCATACTATGTTCACATTCTAGTTTGGCTACTGTCATAGTCAGCCCTTGTATCATGTTTTAATCTTGCATACTATGTTCACATTCTAGTTTGGCTACTGTCATAGTCAGCCCTTGTATCATGTTTTAATCTTGCATACTATGTTCACATTCTAGTTTGGCTACTGTCATAGTCAGCCCTTGTATCATGTTTTAATCTTGCATACTATGTTCACATTCTAGTTTGGCTACTGTCATAGTCAGCCCTTGTATCATGTTTTAATCTTGCATACTATGTTCACATTCTAGTTTGGCTACTGTCATAGTCAGCCCTTGTATCATGTTTTAATCTTGCATACTATGTTCACATTCTAGTTTGGCTACTGTCATAGTCAGCCCTTGTATCATGTTTTAATCTTGCATACTATGTTCACATTCTAGTTTGGCTACTGTCATAGTCAGCCCTTGTATCATGTTTTAATCTTGCATACTATGTTCACATTCTAGTTTGGCTACTGTCATAGTCAGCCCTTGTATCATGTTTTAATCTTGCATACTATGTTCACATTCTAGTTTGGCTACTGTCATAGTCAGCCCTTGTATCATGTTTTAATCTTGCATACTATGTTCACATTCTAGTTTGGCTACTGTCATAGTCAGCCCTTGTATCATGTTTTAATCTTGCATACTATGTTCACATTCTAGTTTGGCTACTGTCATAGTCAGCCCTTGTATCATGTTTTAATCTTGCATACTATGTTCACATTCTAGTTTGGCTACTGTCATAGTCAGCCCTTGTATCATGTTTTAATCTTGCATACTATGTTCACATTCTAGTTTGGCTACTGTCATAGTCAGCCCTTGTATCATGTTTTTAATCTTGCATACTATGTTCACATTCTAGTTTGGCTACTGTCATAGTCAGCCCTTGTATCATGTTTTAATCTTGCATACTATGTTCACATTCTAGTTTGGCTACTGTCATAGTCAGCCCTTGTATCATGTTTTAATCTTGCATACTATGTTCACATTCTAGTTTGGCTACTGTCATAGTCAGCCCTTGTATCATGTTTTAATCTTGCATACTATGTTCACATTCTAGTTTGGCTACTGTCATAGTCAGCCCTTGTATCATGTTTTAATCTTGCATACTATGTTCACATTCTAGTTTGGCTACTGTCATAGTCAGCCCTTGTATCATGTTTTAATCTTGCATACTATGTTCACATTCTAGTTTGGCTACTGTCATAGTCAGCCCTTGTATCATGTTTTAATCTTGCATACTATGTTCACATTCTAGTTTGGCTACTGTCATAGTCAGCCCTTGTATCATGTTTTAATCTTGCATACTATGTTCACATCTAGTTTG